>APFE031070660.1:63930-89093 GCA_000404065.3 Pinus taeda
AAATAAGAAATTTATGATATATTTTCATTGTTAATTTAAGTTAATATGTTTTTGTTATTTACTGATTTATGTGTTTATATTTTTCAAGAAAATGGCATCAAAGAAAATTTCTATGTATCTTTTTGGACCAAAGACTCTTAAAGGTGCATCATCAAGAAACATTGGTGAATGAACTCCACTTGAGCTCATGGCTACAAATCTTTCAAGTGCCTCAAGTGATAAGAAGATGATTTCAGACTGGAAGAATTCAAAAGAGGTGAAATTTCCATCAAGAATGTGGAATGTGAAAGAAAAAGAAAGCACAAATGTGAATATATATCTATATATTGATATACCAAACGATAATGGAATTTTTTAGGTGATGGGAAGAGTCATAGATATGTGTTCGATACCAGATACTAAAGTTGTTTACATACTTACAAAAGCTCCCAAGTCATATGAAAGGATTAAATACCGACTATCATATTCATTGTATGACACGAGAGGGGTATCTACAAAATTGTGTAAACAAATCGTAAATGAGATGACACAAAACATCGTAAGTATTGTTATTTATATTTGTATTTTGTGTTCTTGAAAGTGTCTCACTATATTTTTTTAACTTTGTTTTTATTGACATATGATATTTTGTTTGGCAGAATTTTGTTGAAAGTTGTTCAATTAGGTTGGGAGGCATTCATTTCATAGAGCATGATATCATGAGAGTTGTCAACAATTTTTACTCAGTTGCAAAAGAAGATATGGAAAACAAGAAAAATGTAGTAATTGATGATGCTACAAAACTACATCCAAAGAATCAGAAAAAAAGGCCTCTGATGGATAAATCTAGCAAGGGTAAACAACTTACTTTTGGGGACGATGAAGTTGAAACTGACAGTGAATCATATGTTTCCATTATTGAAGATGACATTGGAACTGAGAAGAGCTATAAAAGACCAAAAGTAACAATGCCCAAGAATAAATATGTTGAGAATGTTATGACGAAGAAAAGTAAAGTTGAAGATTTTGAAGTAGTCATTACCAGCAGTCAAGAATCTAGTGAAATTTCAAAAGAAGGTAGAGAACTCATTATACCAAGAGTTGATTTAGATGACGACATTATCAAAACAAAACAAAATGCCATTCGATAGAATTTGACAAAGAGAAACTTAATTGATGGTGGTCGTACATTTCAGCTTAATGTCAAACAAACCTATAAGGCAAGTGAAGGACAATGTCAATATGAAGTCAGAAAGCCACATCATCTGCATGTTCACAACTTGAAGACATTGATGAGGTACAATCCATATGCTCATGTGGTTAGTTATGTGCTTCTTGTTGATCCAGTTCAAGTTCCCAACAAAGAAGCATTTGATAAGTCAAAATGTTTTGAATACAATTATTATGTGCTTGGGGGGAACCGTTTTGTAGAAGCTCAAAGACAATTGATGGAGGAATATCCTAATAACCCACATTTTGGAACAGTGAAATGTATCATTTATACTGGTTTATCAGACACAGAATCAAATTTAGTGGCATGGGATCATAATTCAGATAATTAATATAGGATGTCTATGACTTTCATCCAAAGGGTTAGATTTATTCATAGTGAATTTCAAGAAAAATGTGGTGAGGATAGGATAAATGTTACTGTAGATTTTTGAAAGGAATGTTGTATGGAAATAGGCTATCAAATTGAAGAGAAAATCAGTTCAAAAAGTGGAAAAGGCAACAAAAATAGCGATTTATTCAGAGGTGTTGATAGCATTTTCCAATTGGCATTTAGAATTGGAGATGTTTTGGAAGTTGATTGATGAGATTTTTAGCATGTGGGAAGACATTTCCATTAAAAGTCAGAGGGTAAAAAAGTCTAAGCCATTGATATGTAGCAACAATAAATCATCTCCTGAAATGAAGCATCTTCCACACGATATGACTATCACACCTTGGACGGTGATGCAAGGACTAACAGATGAAAAAATTGTCAAAACAATATTATCTCGTGTGAGGTCACGGGAATTACCATTGGAGGAAATCTCTAAAGAATTCCAAAAGTAAGTTTGTTGAATTTTTTTTTTTTTTTTTATTTCTAGATTATATTTATCTTTTAAATAAAACATGTTGTTCTTGGTAGTATTTGTTATACAAATCATTTTATTAACTTTTTGTTACTTTATCTATGCAGTCACAAAGTTTATATGAAAATTCAAGAACAAATGGTTAGAATGTTGAATGAAGATAGTTGGGATGATGTTGTACGCAACTATCCAGATTCAAGTTCTACATCAACATTAAAAGCTTTTTATCATACATTTAAAAAGGTATCTTGATTTATACATTCATTTTTATTCATCTGTGTACTATTTTTAGTTTATAACTTACACATATATTTGTTTATTTTATAAAAGATGAGGAAGGATGATAATGGAGTGCCAGATAGTTTCAAAACCTTCATTGAAAAAATAAAGATCGAAAGACTGAGGAAGAACTGTATTAAAAGTGTTGAACTTGATCCAACTCTTAATCATTTCATTTGGAATGGGCTAGACACTATTCAATATCGAGTAATACAAGGCCACTGTGAAGACATTGCTAAACTCATACCTAAAAGGGATTATGCCCTAGTCATTGTAGATATTCCCCATGGTTTCAATATTCCAAACATTGACTATGATAGTGACCCTTACACTTATCAAGCTGTTAGTAAATTGGTTGTGGGATTTGTAGAAGTCACATCATCACCATTATGGAGATTTGTGACATTTAATTTAGACACACAATTGGCAATGATATTGTCAAGCTTCAAGGGGAAAACAAATTCAAGGATGTAGCTTACATGGTAAGACATTTAAAATCTATATTTGATTAATGTTGAAAATTTCATTTATGTACAAGTTAATTGAACTTTTACTATTTTATGTTACAGGCAAAAGTCAAATCCTCTTAACAATGAAAATCAACAATTCATAAATGATTGTGAGTTCATTCATATTGATAGTTGGGCAAAAGATGATAGCCATATGTCTATGATTTTTAATTCGGTAGATGGAAAGAGTCATAGCCAAACACTGACTTATGATGTTGTTGTGAGAAAACTAACATATGAAGACAAAGAAGAAAAATGAGAGATAGTTAACATTTATCAACAATTACAATTATTGATTAACTATCTTATAGAGATATGTTCAAATGAAGGAGATTGGGTTCTTGATTTATTTTCTGGCTCAAGTAAGTTTTATTATATGGAATTGAATTTCAATATGTTCTTTTTTAATTAATATGTCATTGTACTAATTTAGTTCATTATTTATTTTGCGCTTGATAATTAGGTACAACACTAGCATGTTGCCTTCAAAAAGGAAGAAATTGCATTGCAATTGAAAAAGATCTAGTACAGTCCAAGTTCATTCAACAAAGAATTAATGATCTTCAATTTATTCTAGATGAAATGCAAGAAATTGGGTTGAAGAAATGGGACTTTAGTGAATCACATGTAGCAAAAAAGGCAAAGGAACCCCAACCACCATTACATGGAATGTTTGGAAATACATACATTGGGAGATTCACAAACATCAAAGATTCATTAGAAGAGGAAAATGAGCAAAAGGAAGCAAAAGATATTGTGAAAGAAGAAAATGATGAAACTATAGAGGATGAAGAGATTAGATTACATGACATTGTTGATTAAATTTAAGTAATGCTTGGAAATCAAGCTTTGCAATGTTTTGACTTTGACATTTTATGAGAAGAATAAACACTCAATTAGGGTTGTTATGCATTCAATATTTGTAATATGTGATTTTCGCATTGATTTTTAAGTTAATCATTAGTTTTTGAAAAAAAAAGTGATTATTATTAATTTTTTTAACATGAAATTCATAAAAAAAAAAAACTAGTATTTAACCATTTTTAGTTAAAATTTTCATATAAAAATTGTGATTTTGACATGTTAATTCTAGCAAAAAATTATCAAAATGTGTAGTTTTTTTGTTATATTTATGTTAAAAATGGTTATTTTTGTGTCCATTGTTAAAAAATATTGCTTTTTAGAAAAAATATTTCATGTGGATTGAAAAATTAATTAAGGATGTATAAATATGTAGGATATCGAAAATTCAAAATATCGACCTTCTAATTTAAAAATGCAAAACAATAAAAACCTCACTACGAAAAAAGTAAAATTAAAATAAAAAACAAGAAAATATGAAGAAAACAACCACTTCAAAAATTATCAAATTTACAAAATAATTATTTACATTTTATATATTAGAAAATTTAAAGCCAAAAAACTTGTCTTTTAAAAAAAGGGTCTGATGTAGAATACCCACTTTTTCAAATCAGCATGAAAATCACTACCTTTCTAAAACGTAATGTACATAAAAAAGATTAAAGTGCCAAAAACTATGCTCTAAAAAAAACATGTGTGTTCTGCATCACCCCTTTTCAAAATCAGGTCACCTTTTTACTATCTCTATGAAACAGGTAACAGTATCAGTTCCCGTTTCAAAGTTGACATTGATTAAAATACCCATCTAGCAGATTTAACCATTTATCTATGGAATCTACGTATATTTGACCATCGAAGATGGGGATTTAAAAATTAACTTGTACCTTAAACAGTGTGGCAATTCCAGAGTAGCTGTTGGAAGCCGATGCGTCACCTATAGGTAGTCACTGAAGGATTTACACAAAGTTGTCCATCATCATGTTCCTTTGTGTCGCTCAAGGGCTTATTCGAGCAAGATTTTGATAGGATCTCCTGCCCCCTCGTCTTTCTTTTCATATGCCATGGGAGGCCGTCAGGATTTTCGAGGTTGGTCTTGTAAAGGTTTGACCAGTTCAAACCATAACTCCTTATATCCTGACCTCGTTGAGAACATGCAAAGAAAAACAGAGAAAAAGTAGACCGCTCTGATACCATTGATCCATATTTAAACAGGAATGAAACAAATTATAGAGATAAAAACAAATATAGAGATGAGATAACCATAAATACAAAGGTGTATCATAAATAATACTTCATTTCATTACTGTAAAATACTAAAATATTCTTACAAACACAAATGGAAATAAACCAGCTAGGGCGATGGTAGCTTATCTCTAAGAGCAAATGTGGCGGCTACATGCCTCTGAACTATGTTACAATGAGGCTTGAAGGCCTATTTATTTTTGAAAAATAATGGAAAACCTTTAACATCCAAAAACCTAACCCTAGAAGATGAAATGCCAAATTGTGGGCTTCGTTTGGGTAAATTGGTACATCAATTTCCCAGGGTCATAAATTTGGCACCCAATCTTCGTTTGACGTATACAATAGCTCGTTAGAAAGATCTATCTAAGCACTACAACTCTGGGAAGAAAACTATTTGACCATGGACCCATGTTTCTCCGAAATTTCCCAAAAAATGTCATTTAGGTCCTCAAAACGGCTCTGGAAGTTCAGGACTCGAAAAACTGCTAAAAATACTAAATTGTGCTACAATTATGGAAACTGAAAAACTGAAAGAGACAGTTGTGGGGTCCATTGGGATGTTAGGGGCTTTCCATTTCTTCTCAATAATAAATAGGCTTTCAAGCCTAATTCTAGCACAGTTCAGAGGCATGTAGCTACCGCATCTCTTCTCATAGATAAGCTACCATCGTCATAGTTGGTTTATTTCAATTTCTGTTTGTAAGTATATTTCAGTATTTTATAATAATGAAATGAAGTATTATTTTTGCTACATCTTTGTGTATATGGTTATCTCTGTAGTTTGTTGTGTTCCTATTTAAATCTGGATCAGTGGTATCAAAGCAGTCTACTTTTTATCTATTTTTAATTGCATGTCGCCAACAAGGTCTGGATATAAGGAGTTATGGCTTGAACTGGTTGAACCTTTGCAAGACCAGCCTCGCAAATCCCAATAGCCTACCATGGTGGATGAGAAGAAAAATGAGGGGGCAGGAGATTCTATAAAAATCTTGCTCAAAGAAGCACTCAAGCGACAAAGGAGTGTGATGATGGACAGCTTCACCTAGATCCTTCAACAGCTACCCAGAGGCGACACATCAGCTTCCAACAACTACTATGGAAAGGCCACACCATTTAAGGTACAGGTTAATTTTGAAATCCCCATCTTCGAGGGTCAAATAGATGTAGATGTCGTAGATAAATGTTTAAATCTATTAGATATGTATTTTTTTGTTCATCAGCTGGAAAAATATTATTTTCACTCTTCTCAAAGCAGCCCCCCATATCAACAACTGGTGGGAAACATACTACGAGAAGAAGAATGAAAGTATAGGCTCCCTATTTTTAATTGCACCCACTTGGGGTTCATTCCGAGATGCTGTCAAGGAGTAGTACCACCCTGTCAAAGGGTATGAGGGCAAATACATCAAATGGACCACACTGTGGTAGGGAAGGGACCAAGATGTGCCGGAGTTCACAAAAAAATTTCATATCCTTCATAGACAGTTGGGTATCAAGGACTCTGAGCTGCATTTGGTACTGAAATACCATGGTTGCCTACACAGATATATCTAGGAAGAGATGGAGTTCCTAAACATCTCCTCACTCGGCACGACGTACCAATACACTGTCAAAATTGAGCAAAAGTTCAAATAAAAGAATTAGCCCAAAGATTCAGAGGAAGGGGAACATCTTTTCCACTCAAATATGTGGGTGAAAGGTTCACTGCTACAATTCATTGTCGACAATGGTAGCCAAAAGAACCTCATTTCAGCAGAGGTCATCAAGGGGTTGGGCCTACTAACTACACCACACCAATAATCTTATAGTATCAAGTGGCTTCCTGAAGGACGAGATCTCAAAGTTCGCTAGCAGTTCTGCCTTCCCTACAGCATCAAGCCCTTCACAGTAGAGATGTTGTGTGATGTTACACCTCTGGATGTTTGGAATGTAGTATTAGGCTAGCCATACTTGTGGAGGCGACAAGCTATGTATGAGTCAAGGTCTCGCACTGTCATTATTTCTTTGGATAATTCATTATACAAGATACCGGATGTAGCCCCACCTATCGCCACCTCTTTGATCACTGCCAAGAAAGGAAGCAAGCTCATCTCCCTGACTAGGAAATTCATTTTCTATTTGGTTCACTCCAAAAGTAAGGGGAATATCAGAACCTATCCATGACCCCCGCGAAGGGTTCCTCCACGCAGTAGCAGCAACAGAGGGACACAGTCATGAAAGAACATAGGAACAACTTCTCCTCACCCAAAAGGATAGCACACAAGCTTCAGGTGGGCAACAAAGTTTGTTTGCATCTATAGAAAGAATGCCTTGCAAGGGCCCATCAGAAGCTCTGACTACACTGACATGGTCCTTACACCATTACCAAGGCTATGGGAAATAATTCTTTGGAGCAAAACATTTCTCCATTCCTTCGTCTAAACCAAGTGTTCAATGTGTACTGCCCTTGACCATGCTTCCCACCATTACTATACACATTGAAGATTACAGAACAACTCACCAAGGACCAAGTTCAACAGATGGAGGAACTCAACGCAATGGAGACCATTGCTTCCTAAGCGGGGAGGAATGATCCAGGTGGATGTTGGTGGCCATCCACCTATCCCATTTGGACCCCCATGACTATCTCTTTTAGGTTTTCAGTTTCCGTAATTGCAGAACAATTTACTATTTTTAGCAGTTTGTCAGGTCCTAAACTTCTAGAGCTGTTTTGAGGCCCTAAACGATGTTTTTTAGGACCTCTTCCCAAAGTTATAGTTCTCAAATATATCTTCCTAATGAGCTATTGTACGTGTCAAATGGATATCGGGTGCAAAAGTTACAACCCTAGGAAATTGATGTACCAAATTACCCAAACGGGGCCCACAATTTGGCGTTTCATCTTCTAGGGTTAGGTTTTGGGATGTTAAGGGTTTTCCATTATTTCTCAACAATAAGTAGGCCTTCGAGCCTCATTGTAACATAGTTCAGAGGCATGTAACCACCACATCTCTTCTTAGATATAAGCTACTATCGCCCTAGCTGGTTTATTTCCATTTTTATTTGTAAACATATTTAAGTATTTTACATTAATGAAATGAAGTATTATTTCCACTGCACCTCTTTGTTTATAGTAATCTTTGTAATTTGTTGCATTCATGTTTAAATCTGGATCAACTACTGATCCAGATTTAGATAGGAATGTAACAAATTATAGAGATAACCATAAACAAAGAGATGTAGTGGAAATAATACTTCATTCATTAATGTAAAATACAGAAATATGCTTACAAACATAAATGGAAATAAATGAGCTAGGACAATGGTAGCTTATCTGTGAGAAGAGATGTGGAAGCTACATGCCTCTGGACTATGTTACAATGAGGCTAAGGCCTATTTATTATTGAGAAACAATGGAAAACCCTAAACATCCAAAAACCTAACCCTAGAAGATGAAACGCCAAAATGTGGGCCCTGTTTGGGTAAATTGGTACATCAACTTCCCTAGGTCGTAACTTTGGCATACAATCTCCGTTTGACGTGTACAATATCTCCTTAGAAAGATCTATCCAAGCACTACAACTTTGGGAAGAGCAACATCGGTCCATAGACACACGTTTCTCCCAAATTTCCCAAAAAACTTTGTTTAGGGCCTCAAAACGGCTCTGGAAGTTTACGACCTGAAAAAACTGCTAAAAATAGTAAATTGTGCTACAATTACGGAAACTGAAAAACTGACAGAGACAATTGTGGGGGTGAAAGTGGGATAGGTTGGTGGCCACCAAAATCCACCTAGATCATTCCTCGCCCCTTAGGAAGCAATGGACCCCATTCCATTGAGTTCCTCCATCTGCTAAATTTGTTTTGCAATCTCTGATGTGTGCAGTAATGGTGGGAAGCACAGTTGACGATGGTCCACATTGAGCACTTGGTGTAGGCGAAGGAATGAAGGAATGTTGTGCCCAAAAGAATTGTTCCCCACAGCCTTGGTACTACTGTAAGGACCATGTTGGAGTGGTCTGAGCTTTTGATGGGATCTTGTAAGGCATTCTTTCTACAGATGCAACCAAACTTTGTCGCCCACCTGAAACTTGTGTGGTACCCCTATGGGTGAGGAGAATTTTTTCCTATGCTCTTCCATGACTGTATCCCTTCGTTATTGTTGTTGCATGGAGGAACCCTTTGTGGGGGTCTTATATGTCGCAACGATCTTCCCCTTACTTTGGTAGCGAACCAGATGGAAAATAAATTTCCTAGTCTACGAGATGAGCTTGCTACCTTTCTTAACAGTGGTCAAAGAGGTGGTTGTAAGTGGGGCCACGTCCGCTATCCTATATAATGAATTATTAAAATAAATAATGACAACATGAGGCCTTGACTCATACACAACATCTCACCTCGATAAGAATGGCTAGTCTAATAGTACATCACAAATATCTAGAGGTGTAACATCATACAATACCTCGTCTGTGAAGGGCTTGATGCTGTAGAGAAGGCAACACTGTTGGCAAACTTTGAGATCTCGTCTTTCATGAAGCCACCTGATAGTGTATGGCTACAGGTGTGGTATAGTCAGTAGGCCCAATTGCTTCACGACCTCTACTGAAATGAGGTTCTTTTGGCTGCCACTGTCGACAATGAATTGCAGCAGCGAACCATTCACCCACATCTATGAGTGGAAAAGATTATCCTCCTCCTCTAGGTCTTCGGGCCCATTCTTCTAGATCTTGTCAGTGGCAACAATAAATCTGGGCTCCACATCAATGATCTGCTTCCCTTTGACATTCCCCTATCGGGTTCTGACTTAGGGTCAGATCATGCACCTGATTCTGAAGCCTTCAACTCAACCACCAATTACTGCTTGGTCTGACAGTCACTTGTGTTATGAGTGGGACTCTTAAGGAACTCACACCACTTTCCTGTGTCCTTCTTCAACTTCGTGGTGTTTTTATTTTCTTACAGCTTCGACAGGCTACCTTGGGTCACCCCACCTTGGCTTTGTCCTTCAGTCTTGGGATTTGCAGATCTAAAGTCTCGCTTCTTCTGTTTGAACTTTTGCTCGATTTTAACAGCGTATCGGTACGCCATGCCAAGTAAGGAGATGTTCAAGAACTCTATCTCTTCCAGGATGTATCTATGTAGGCATTCATAGTATTTGAGTACCAAATGCAGCTCAGAGTCCTTGACACCCAGCTGTGTGCGAAGGGTATGAAAAAATTTTGTGAACTCTGGCACATCTTGGTCCCTTCCCTGCCGCAGTGTGGTCCATTTGATGTATTTTTCCTCATAACTTTTGAGAGGGTATTAATACTCCTTGATGACATCTCAGAATGAATCCCAAGTGAGCGCGGCTGAAAATAGTAAGCTCGTACTTTCATTCTTCTGCTTGTAGTAGGTTTCCCACTAGTCCTTGACGTGGGGGGCTACTTTGAGAAGAGTGAAAACAATATTTTCCCGACTTGAAAGTTCATGAACAGAAAAATACATATCTAGTAGATTTAACCATTTATCTATGGCATATGCATCTATTTAACCCTCAAAGATGGGGATTTCAAAATTAACTTGTACCCTAAACACTGTGGCGTTTCTAGAGTAGTTGTTGGAAGCTGATGCGTTGCCTATGGGTAGCTGCTAAAGGATCTGTGCAAAGTTGTCCATCATCTCATTCCTTTGTCGCTCGAGGGCTTCTCTGAACAGGATTTTGATAGGATCCCCTGCCCCTTCGCCTTTCTTTTCATTCGCCATGGGAGGCTATCGGGATTTACGATGTTGGTCTTGCAAATGTTTGACCAGTTCAAGCCATAACTCCTCATATCTCGACCTCATTGGGGACATACAAAGAAAAACAAAGGAAAAGTAGATCATGGTAAATTAGCTAAATTGGCTAAATTGGCTACCACTATCGACAATGAATTGCAGCGGAAAACCCTTCACCCACATCTGTGAGTGGAAAATATGCTCCCCCTCTTCTGGATCTTGGCAATGATAACAATTGTGTTGGGCTTCGCATCAATGATCTGCTTCCCTTTTCCATTCCCCTTGTCAGGTTCTAACTCAGGGTCGGAACATGCACCTGATTCTGAAGCCTTCAACTCAGCCACCAGTGACTGCTTGGTCCGACACTCACTTTTGTTATGAGTGGGACTCTTGTGGAACTCACACCACTTTCTTGTGTCCTTCTTTGACTTTGTGGTGTTATTATTTTCTTGCAGCTTCGACTGGCCGTCTTGGGTCACCTCACCTTGGCTTTGTCCTTTGGTCTTCATATTTGCAAATCCAAAATCTCACTTCTTCTATTTGAAATTTTGCTCGATTTTGACAACGTATCGGTACGTCGTGCCGAGCGATAAAATGTTCAGGAACTCCATCTCTTCCTGGATGTATCTATGTAGGCAACCGTAGTATTTGAGTACCAAATGCAGCTCAGAGTCCTTGATACCCAACTCTGTGTAAAGGGTATGAAAATTGTTTGTGAGCTTTGGCACATTTTGGTCACTTTCCTACCATAGTGTGGTCCATTTGATGTATTTGTCCTCATGGCTTTTGAAAGGGTAGTACTTCTCCTTGACGACATCTTGGAATCAATCCCAAGTGGGTGCGGCTAAAAATAGTGAGCCCGTAATTTTATTATTCTGCTCACAGTAGGTTTCCCACTAGTCCTTGACATGGGGGCTACTTTGAGAAGAGTGAAAACAATATTTTCCTGACTCGAAAATTCATTAATAGAAAAATACCCATCTAGTAGTTTTAACCATTTATCTATGGCATTTGCATCTATTTGACCCTCGAAGATGGGGATTTCAAAATTAACTTGTACCTTAAACAATGTGGCATTTCCAGAGTAGCTATTGGAAGCCGATGCGTCACCTATGGGTAGTTGTTGAAGGATCTGCGCAAAGCTATCCATCATCGCATTCCTTTGCTGCTCAAGGGCTTCTTCAAGCAAGATTTTGATAGGATCTCCTGCCCCCTCATCTTTATTTTCATCCACCATGGGAGGTTGTCAATATTTATGAGGTTGGTCTTGCAAAGGTTCAACCAGTTCAAGCCCTAAGTCCTTATATCCTGACCTCATTGTGGACATGCAAAGAAAAACAAAGAAAAAAAGCAGATTGCTCTGATATCACTTATCTAAATTTAATGTGGAATGCAATAAATTACAGAGAAAACCATAAACACAGAGATGTAATGGAAATAATACTTCATTTCATTAATGTAGAATACTGAAATATTCTTACAAACAGTAATGGAAATAAACTAGATAGGGCGATGGTAGCTTATCTCTGAGAAGAGATGTGGCAACTACATGCCTCTGAGCTATGTTACAATGAGGCTCAAAAGAATATTTATTATTGAGAAACAATGGAAAACCCTAAACATCCAAAAACCTAACCCTAGAAGATGAAACGCCAAAATGTGGACCCCATTTGGGTAAATTGGTACATCAACTTCCCGGGGTCATAACTTTGGCATATGATCTCCGTTTGATGCATACAATATCTCATTAGAAAGGTCTATCTGAGAAATAAAACTTTGGGAAGAGAAAAATCAGCCCATGGACCCATGTTTCTCCAAGTTTTCCCAAGATATTTCGTTTAGGGCCTCAAAACAACTCTGAAAGTTCAGGACCCAAAAAACTGCTAAAAATAGTAAATTGTGTTACAACTACGGAAAATGAAAAACTAAAAGAGGCAGTTGTAGGAGCTTATCCCTTTGAAGGAGGATTCTATCCCTTTGCCATTCCCCTTGTCGGGTTCTAACTCAGGGTCGGAACATGCATTTTATTCTGAACCCTTCAACTCGGCCACCAGTGACTACTTGGTTCAACACTCACTTGTGTTATGAGTGGGACTCTTATGGAACTCAAACCAATTTCCTATGTCCTTCTTCGACTTTGTGGTGTTGTTCTCTTCTTGCAGCTTCGATGCACTGTCTTGGGTCACCCTGCCTTGGCTTTGTCCTTTGTTCTTCAGATTTGTAGATCCAAAGTCTCGCTTCTTCTGTTTAAACTTTTGCTCGATTTTGACAGCGTATCGGTACGTCGTGTGTTGGCCAAATAAATCGATCTTGTGGACAAGATCGATCTCCCTAGTATCAGAAGATAGTCTAGCAACAAACAGACAAACAAATCTATCTTTCTCTAGACATATAAGATTTATAAATAAATACTATAAAGGTGTTAAGACCCTACCTTAGATCCAACACTTGTTCGTAGTAATCATCCTTCAATCATTCTAAACAGTTACCTTTGAGGACCTACAATCACAAACAAGCAAACATTAAATAGCACTTGCATAGAAAATATCATAAATCATGTCTATTATGTATATCAAGGAATCGATAAAATAAACCATGAACTAACAGCTTATTGAGAAAAACAAACTTATTTGTATTAACTTTGAAGTAGAAGAACCTTACAACCTTTTCAGCCTTGATGTTGAAAAAGCTCTTCCTGGGGTCTGAAACATGAATTTCCTTTACTTTGACAAGCCTTGCACTCTTCCAAATGAGATCATAGAGGTATGTAATCTCTCCTCATAAAAACTCAACTAAGAAGAATAAGTTCCAACAACATTTGACCTCAAAAATATTTAGCTTCTAACCTCTCCAGTAACCAGCCCAATTCTTCTTTTTATAGTGCAAGGAAGGAGGTTACGGGTCCACCTATAAAGGGATAGAATCCTCCTTCAAAGGGATAAGCTCCTCACATCAAGGGGTTAGCTACTTAATGTATGGGATGCATGAACCTTAAGAGAGCGAACTTGCCACCACAAGATTCCTTCCAAAAGCTTCTAGAAATGATTCAAAGTGAGTTTTTAGAATGTACTCATTCCTTTTTAACTTTTACAGGGGTCTGCAGCCATAACACAAAGACAGAGCGGTCAGGTGCACAGGATACATGACCATTAGGTGCGGGACCAGAGGTAATGTAAAGAGAAAGTGTGGAACTAGAGTTTTAGAGACTTTTGAGGGCTTTCTCCTATTTTCAAGGCTTGATATGAGGAACTGAGGCTTAAGACTTGCAAAGGAGGAAAGTATGAGTGGTAATGGACTCACACAAATTGCATAATGTCAAGGTGACAAATTTTAGTGCAATAGATTGCCCCCTCAAGTGCGAAGTCTGTAATAAATGAAGATAGAGTCTGTCATTTATTAAAATTGAAGTACTTTATCATTTCAAAGATCATACTATGGACACCCAAATCGGAACCTATAAAAACATTCAATGCAAAATATATATATGTAGACATATCATCGCTGAGGTAGGCATTCCCATACTCAAATCAAAATTGACTACAAAACTAACTAAACTATTCTGATACAGGAATGATTTTGTAATACATCAAGAGTATAGACATGTGTAGACATAGTATGGGTGCATCCATCTATTTATGAATAGTCCACTGTATAATGAATAACAAAATTCCTCACAGCCTGGATGGTAGAAACTAGATCCAGGGTCTTGATTTCTGCTTCCCAAACTAGTATGATTCTATCCATGTGAATGAATGTGTCAAAGTCGAACATGGTAGAAACCACTTGGTTACTAGTCAATGATGGGAACTATTAACAAGTGTGAGAGAAACTACCAGTAATGTCAATGGCTCTCAAAGTACTCAATACAATCCATGAAATGTGAATAAATGAGCCAAAGTCGAACATGTCATAGAATCCTTTGATCGAAGGTCAATGATGCAACGTATCGTTGAAGGTGAGAAATCTGCCATTAGGGCATGCAAATTTCAAGGTGCTAATGATTTCTAGATCAACATCCTAGATAATGAGCTGATGTCGATAAAAAGTGATCCGTTGTAGGCAAGCCCAGAACACGAAATCATAGATCAAGTTTTGAAGAAATATATCAGCAAGGACAGACTCAGGGATGGTCAAAATGGATGACAGATATTTTGTAGATGAATGGTTTGTTTGAACAGATCTCTTGAACACATAACGACACTACGGATTGCTTGGTGACAATTGACCCAAAGCTAATACCCAGAAATCGGCTCAAGATTTTCAATGTGGTTTGATTAATTGTTAGGTAAAGGATTTCCCAACCCAGGTGTTATCGGGAAAACCAGTGTCCATTTAGAGCTGCTAGTCCCACTAATATGGGTAGCTATCTTAGAAACAAAAAAACTAAAGTTACTTGCATTTTCCTTTATGAGAGATAGATGAGAGAGAAGCAGAGAGTACCAACCTCAGTCTTTCGCTTGGCTCCTTTCTTGTTTCCTCCCTCCTTTGACAGAGCTTCTCCACTCCTTCTTTACTTGTCCCACTTCAAATAACACTTGTAGAGTCAAAGCAGCATAATACCATCAAAGCATAGAGATCTATAACCATAAAAAATATAGTATCAGATATATATTAACCATACAAATGCATATTTCAATTCAAGATTCAAAGATATACAAGAATATGGAGGAAAACACAAATAGATTTATTGATAGAAGTAGTAGAAGAGAGGATTACAACCCATTGGTCTGACTCAGTGCCATCCTCCCATCATGAAAGCCCACTTCACCTCATGAAAAGCTAGATCACCTAACACTATGATGTTCCACAGAGAAACCAACAACACTTCCTTATAAGATACAAAATTCCAGCTTTTGGATCTTTAGGATGAGGGATCCATATATAGATTTTTGCAGGTGGGTGAGTTAGCTTCTAGGTTTTTGATTAGTGTCATTTCTCTGATATTTCTTGGTTCCACTTGGAGATTTCATGATCTCTTACTCATCCCTAGGCTAATTTAGAGAGGCAAGTGTCACAGGAGAAGTTTCTGGAAGATTCCATGATCATCCACCTTGCAAACTGTCTCTGCCATTTGTCTACTCTCGCCTATCGCACCCTATAGAAGGGATTCTCAGTATGCATTGCACCCCCCATGTGCATTAGGTGAGATGCATCGCACCCTGACCATGGAGCAGGTAAGATGGTCTAGTTTTGACTAGTTCTAAGTAGTTTTCAGGGATAACTTCTGGGAGATGATGTAATGAGTTGATCTTGCTCCTTAAGGGTATGAAACAATACTTTTAGGGGCTTAGAAGCCCTTGGTTTATGGACATATGAGACTGGGGTTGCAGTGCCCAAATATTTCTATAACAGTTGCCCCCTAAAGCATGAGGTCGTAAATCTTCTGATGTCGAGTGAAATGCTTTATCATGAGGATTCGAGGTTTTTCGAACTAAAATGTGACCTGTAATAAGATACAATACAATAAATTATCTTCATAATATTTTCATGATCTAGCTGAGGCGAGCATTCCCATTCTCAGCTTTATAAATTCATTTTCATGTACATATGACAGACAACCGTCTGTGTGACAAATTGATGATTCTGGTAGGGCCATCATCCTTTGGCTTGGATGATTATCTGTGCAGCTATGATGTACATTTGATGTCTTTATTTTCCTAAATATATCATAGCCCGGATGGATGAAACTAGATTCGGGGTCTTCAAACTCATTCAATCTTTGCCCGAAGTACAAGTTGATCCATGTGAAAAGATGTTCTAAAGTCAAACATGGAAAGACATTGCCTCATTACTAGCCAATGATGTAAGCTATTAATAGGCATGAGAGGAATCAACGATAATGATAATGACCCTCAAGGTACTGCAGTACAATTCATGTGGTGTGAATATGGGACTTGACGTTGAACACCACGCAAAATATTTCAGTCAAAGGTCACTGATGTAAACCTGTCGCCGAAAGTGAGAAACCTGCCATTGAGGCATGCAAGCTTCAAAGTACTACAAGGGTTGTTTGTAAGTTGACTTCTTGGATAATAAGCTGATGTTGACAAGAAATGATCCATTGTAGGATGCCTTAATGAATCCCACATCTATGACATGAAACAGAGCAAATGATTTTGTGGAGGTGAAAACGATCTGATGATACAAGATTCAGGGTGACGGTCATGAAAGAATGAAGCGTGAAGGTATTGCAATGGATGAGACATAAGTTGGGTTGGTGAATTCTCTAAGTGACTTCTCTTGAACATATCGGTGACACTGAAATGGATTGGTAGCGTTAACCCCAAAAATGGATGGTACGAAGGACCAATGGTAATATGACCGGTGAACGGAATAACCCAACCCGACTCAATCATGGTGATGGAGTGAAAGTGTCATGTTCAAGAGCGACCTGCTACCAATAAAGTTTCTTCAAGTTTTCTACCCAAATTTTCCCTAGTCATTTCTGATTATTACCTCTTTATTTTTGTCTATCTTGAGGAAGATAACATATGCTTGTTTTATAATTTTCCCTTCGAGCAAACCCGTCACTATGTTTTAATGAGCCTAGCAATAGTGAAACTCACTCTTGTCTACATAGAAAAGTTCATCGCTATTGTTTTAATGAGTTTAATGACAAAGAATAATCGTTCCTTTTCAATTTTAGAGAGTCTGAAAAGAGATGGAAAGGAAAATCCAGTAATCCTTTTTCGTAATATAATCCCTTAAGTCCGAAAAGGTATAAAATAATACGAAAGGGATGACTTTTCGATAGTTTTAACAAGTTGAACAAGACAAGCGCTCAATATTTTTGTGCAATGATCCCTCAGGTCCAAAAATATTAAAATCTATAGGAGAGATGGAACTTCCATTCACTTTAACGAGCTGGAGAGGTCAATTGCTCGGCAATCTTTTCAAATTTTATGAGTCAGATGAAAAGAGCTTAAAGGAGACTCATTTTTTGAGGAACATGTTTTCAGATAGCAGTTGGTTCCAGTAAGGTTTGGAACTTTTAAATCACGACAATGTAAATAAGGTGGCTAATAGAATCACTCGTCGCAGTTGTTCCTCAAAAAGGGGTAAACAATCAAATGGAGGCATATGATCGGCTAAAAAAAAGTGGAGGTGATGGTAAGAAGACGACCAAGGTTCAAAAGCTGGTAATAATGTGATCACAATGGTTATTTACCGAAGGTGGGTTCATTTTTTAACGAGCTTAAACTTTGGTGGAACATATGCTCATTGCTAGGTTTATTTTTTAATGGGCTTGAACTTCGCATAAAACTGCTTGTGCCAGTCATATAATAAAGATGTCTCATCGACAGGTTGATTTTTTAGGGAGCTTTCCCCATTCAAAACTTTGCTCCAAATCCCTTTTTTTATGCAAGCCAGGGATGACCAACTACTGTCATAAGGGTTAATTAACTACAAGGGTTAGGTAGGAAAACTCTTCCTTTACTTTGCCGGTGCCATTTGGCCCTTGCAAAGGTGAATGGTTGATTAGACCAATCACCTAACTTAAGTAGTATTAAAAACTACGAGGTTAGAGTTATGCTAGTCGCTTTTCAATTTCATGCAAAAAGGTTTGCATGCCCCCAGGTATAGCGAAGTAGAGTTTCCAGGTTACCATACAGAAGTTCTTCCATCCACAAGATGGTTCCACCTGCGCAGTAGACAAAAACACTTCCCAGGCTTTGTCCATTGAAATGGATGAAGGTGATTCAAATTCTAATCACCTAACCTTGATGAGGGAATCTTATTACAGTATAATCCCATTTTCCTAAATGGAAGTGTGTGTCAGACTAGTAATATATCCTCCGTGGAATCCTATTCTATACCAAAAGTTTTCCTACTGAAGCAGACCAGGGTGCATGCCCCCTAGGTTTAGCCACATTCACCGAATCACTCGCGTTCATCAGGTGGATTGACTGGGTATTGATGAGACATTCCTTGTGCAAATAGACCAATTAGGGATGGCACTTGACTATTAGCTATGTGTGAACTAGGGAATGAAAGCTGGTCTATGAGCTAGACCATTCTACCTTCATTCGGAAAACATATCACTCGAAAGAGTGAGAAAACAATAGCTCCCATGCTATAAATGTAGTCACGCCCAAGGATTAGATTGCAATCTAAAGGTCCTTGGACTACCATCACATTCAGATAAATACTTTTCCTTCTCAAAGTTATAGGAAAATTTGGAAGGATCCCTAATGGTCAACTGGTTCCTTTGTTTAAGCCTGTCAGATTTCGAATCTCGGGCAGAAGAAATGGTGAACCAAGCACTTTCCAAGTAGTTGAGGAAAGGATACTCACAGAAGCCCCTTCATCTATACCAACCATGACCATTTTGTAAGCTTGTAATATGATTTGGAGTGGTACATTAGATGGTAGACGGGGTCTTCCTAGTAGATTCCAATCGAAGGAAATGACTAGGTTTCTTGGAAGAGGGACCGAATAAACAACCGAGTAAAACTTTGACGAAATTCCTTCCTGCAGTAAAGGAATGGGTAGATTTCCCCCATGTTCATCGGATTCTATGTTGATGAAAAGAATTTGAACGATGTTGTTCTCATTCTCTTTGGTGACTGTATCATTTGAAGGTAGACCTTCTGAAGACAAGACTGGGTTGGCTTCCGTCTCGACCTGTTGACTTTGATCCTATGCAGACACGAAGGGTTTATCTTCAATGATAGATGCTTTGATCGACCATAAAGGTGTGTCAATCAAATTTTCAACTAGTGATGGACTCGGCAAGAGTTTCTTGTATCCAGGAGGAAGTCGTGGCGGTGAAGCAGGACGGTTGTCCAAGACTATTTTGGTTTCTTCCAAGAAGGGACAACAGTGGAGGGCATTATCACCTTCACACAGTCTATAAGGAAATTTAGATCTTCCTTTCTGTCCATTGACTTTGTTTTCACTAGTTAGCGATGTACTCTCAACATGATTGTCAGAGGTTGACAACACCGGATTGTGCAGGCGGGGAGACAAGTCCCTTAAGATCTGTGCGATGCAAGGAAAATCTCGATGATAGTGGTCCCCTTTGAAAATGACACATGGGGATTTAGGTTTGGACAGTGCAGTGTGTGGATTTTTGCTAGACGATGCTTGGTTGCCCCCTTCTGCCATTGGCTTCTTCTTCTTCTTCTCAGTTACTTGGTTTTTAGTAGCTTCACTAAGTGAAGAGGAAGAAGGAGAGGGAGAAATAAATGAGGTATAAGGTTTGGGGGTAACTCTAGTATCATCTTGTTTCTGATTTGATTGCTCAGGAAACACGATGTTTTGTACGACAGAGGTCGAGAAAAGCCATACTGCCATGCCAATTGTTAGTCCTGGAAGGGACAATGTGGCCAACATCTCCCCAAGAGGAGAAAGGACTAGGATTCTCCCCAAGGGGAAATCCTTGATTGGTGGACTCCATTTCTCAACCTAAGACCAACGAGAGAACAATGATGTTATTCTAATTAAAATAAATTTTATGACACTTTGACACAACTTGCTTTTCCAATTTTTAAGAGTCGAGAAAAAGCTAAAGATGACTCTAGTCGCCTTCAACTTTTAATGAGCCTGAAGTGATAAGTGCTCAGATGGACCTTTTCTTTTAAGGAGTCTGAAAAGGAACGAAAGTGACTACTCTGGAAATCTAGAAAGAGAGATTACTAAACCAATCGCAAAACTGCAAAATACTTTTTACAGTACGATAGTCAATCTTCCAGAATGCTATGGTCAGTGCATTGCGATCGATAGGGCGACAGACATGGCTTCCTAAGGATAAAGGATATAGCCTATTGTGGTCTCACAATATATACTCGATGGTACGTGGGAGCACAAGTCCATACTGGAACTTGTCGTCTCAAAGAGGAGGAATGACCCAACCTGTGATGAAAGCGATAGTTACCAATATTTACGACGCCGAAGTACATCTCTAGCCTAGACTTCTAGATGTTTTGCATTAGGTTCCAAAGAATTTTTATGTTCATTGAAATTTACTTTACAGTTGATCTTTCTTAAGAAGTTTTCCTTTAAGGTTCATCACGTGATGTAGATATACAATTCCTAAATATGCAATCTAAGATGATAAACAATAGTTTATTCTTCTTTTTGCAATGAAAATCCTAGCTACTAAGGAAAGAGAAGTAAAATCCTTTCATCATAGAGTAGAGAGCACACACTAAGATGAACTATCCTAAATCAATTTCCACAAGCAGTCTAAATGCAAATGCAGATGCATGTATTTGTTTTTCGCTTTCTAAGAAACGAAAGGAAGTCTAAGACGATGCTTTGTGATTTCGAATTCATAAAATTGCTTTCGACACTTGAAATACTATTAATTCAAATCAAATACAATGGAAAAAGTGTAATCGACTATCAACAAGAGGAAGACACTTTTATTTGACTGAAAATGGCACTTGCGACACTTTCAAATCAAAAGACGATATTTTGATTAAGCTAATGTTTGCCAAGGAGAACTATAAATGATGAAAAATACATAAAAACATTCACAATTCTTTATCAATGGAGGCTAAATAATGCAAAGGAAGAGAGTTTCAATAGTGACATACTGATCACAGACAACAAAACTACTGAATAAGGCTGAAGACAATGAAGAAAAAACTAAAATCTGGAGGTAGAAACAATCTTATCTGATCATCATACCTGTAACATAGGGAAACAAGGATGCATCTCACCTACAACACATGGGAGGTGCGATGCATCCAGATTGCCAATGAGAGATAGTGCAATGGTCTAGGAAAGAGATAGAGCTTGGTTTTTTCTCACAGTTTGTAGCTAAGTTCAGGGGTTTAGGTTGAGCTAATGATAGGCAGTGAACACAAAGTATAGGGGCTGATCTAATGAGGTTACTTGAGCTACCACCAGGGCACTTAGGATGTTTGAAAGTCAGCTGTTCAGTTCATAAACTGACCTAGAGATTAACTAAAGCAGCGTTGATCTACTTTGCAGTTGCATAGTGAAAGCAGTTCAAAGGCTAGCTGGCTTAACTTCAGGCTCCGTCTATAGTTTATAAAGCAAACAAATAGAAACAAGAAAACAAGATATTCGCTACCTAGTAGAGTCACCATTTTTTTATCAGGAAAACTAGTGTCCATCCAGAGATGCTAGTCCCACTAAGATGGGTAGCTATCTTAGAAACAAACAAACTAAAGGTACTTGCATTTTCCTTTATGAGAGATAGATGAGAGAGAAGAAGAGATTACCAACCTCAGTCTTTTGCTTGGCTCCTTGCTTGTTTCCTCCCTCCTTTAATAGAGCTTTGCCACTCCTTTACTTGTCTTGCTTCAAAGAACACCTATAGAGTCAAAGTAGCATAATACCATCAAAGCATAGATATCTATAACCATAAAAAATATAGGATCAGATATATATTAACCATAGAAATGCATATATCAATTCAAGATTCAAAGATATACAAGAATATGGAAGAAAACTCAAATAGATTTATTGATAGAAGTAGTAGAAGAGAGAATTACAACCCATTAGTCTGACTGCGCCATCCTCCTAGCATGAAAGCCCTCTTCACCTCATGAAAAGCTAGATCAACCAACTCTATGATGTTCCATAGAGAAACCAACAACACTTCCTTACAAGATACAAAATTCCAGCCTTTGGATCTCTAGGATGAGTGATCCATATATAAATGTTTATAGGCAGGTGAGTCAACTTCTAGGTTTTTGATTAGTGTCATTTCTCTGATAGTTCTTGGTTCCACTTGGAGATTTCATGATCTCTTACTCATCCTTGGTTAAATTCAGAGAGGAAAGTGTCACAGGAGAAGTTTCTGGAAGATTCCATAATCATCCACCTTGCAAACTGTCTCTACCATTTGTCTACTCTCGCCCATCGCACCCTATAGAAGGGCTTTTCAGTATGCATCACACCCCCTCTGTGCATTAGGTGAGATGCATCGCACCCTGACCATGGAGCAGGTGAGATGGTCCAGTTTTGACTAGTTCTGAGTAGCTTTTCAGGGAGAACTTCTGGGAGACAATGTAATCAGCTCACCTTGCTCCTTTAGGGTATGAAACAACACTTTTAGGGGCTTATAAACCCTTGGTTTATGGACATGTGAGATTGGCGTTGCAGTGCCCAACTATGCCTATAAGACTAGGTGAACGAAAAGTGTCGTGTTCAAGAGTGGTTAACAGCTTTTCCAAAAAAACAAAGTGTAATAAACGGGTTCATTTTTCTCTCTTTTCCCCACCATTTTTGGCAAGTACCTCTTTATTTTTGACAAGCTTAAGGAGGATAACATTTGCTTGTTTATAATCTCATCCTTCGGATGAATCCAACTTAGTTTAAAATTCGAACCTTAAGAAGGAGTGGTTCGTTCCTGTTTAAAATTGAATAGGTCCTTTACTGTTAAATTTTAACGAGTCCAGTATAGGAAAACTCAGTGTTGTTCAATTTTAGGGATTCATAATAAAAACTCAAGAAAACTCCATGGGGGTCCTTTTTCGTAAATTTGTGTCCCTCGAGCCCGAAAAGGTATAAAATAATACTCAAGAGAACTACTTGACCATTATGATCAAGGAGTACTTTTCATAATTAGTGGCCCCGATCCGAAAAAGTAAAAAAGTGATTGAAGACATGTCATTTTATAACCAATATCGAACTTGAAACGAAAAAAGTCTGATGATCTTTTCATGTTTATACGATCAGAAAAGAGCTGTAAGTGGACCACCCTTTTAATTTCGTTTAACGAGTTAAAAAAGGAAAAAACTTGGCAATCTTTTCATATTTTACGAGTCAAAAAAGAGCTTAAAGAGGACTCCAATGTTTTGTTTTTTCGTAAATTTTGAAAGAGTCTGAAAAAGTGATAAAAGTATGCTCTTCGTTGAAAAATGATCAATTTTCCTGAAAAATCTAATATTCTACACAAAAACTCAAAACATTACTCATACCTGTTTAAGATAAATTAAAATCTATTAAAAAATTTACCTTTTTAAAGTGAAAATTAAATAAATTAAAAATTCATTTATTCGAAAAAACTTATAAAAAGGGATTTTCTAACTTCATTTTTACCATTTGAGTTCAGAGTGAGAAGTGAGAGCCTTTGGGTAAGAAAGTTCATGTGAAGATTCTGGAAAATCCGTCCGACGGAATCGAAAACTGTCAGCTCCAAGTAATCCACATCCTCCTTAACTTACATTTCATCTATTTACATTTTGATTTTAGGCTTTAAATTTGGATTTTGAAGGTAAAATGGGTTTAGAAAGTCGCTCGTAGGGGTCCACAGGTGCAACATGCGGCCCCTGCAGACCCTGACTTTTTTCTATAAAGAAAAAAGTCGTGGGTCTGCACCTATTGCTCACAACTCGTATGGACCCCGCGGAACAAAATTTAAAAAATTCAAATTTCTCCATTTTCGCCCAAAACGTTTCGAACTAGCTTGTTCTAATATGTCTTTTTTACATTGTAGGACACTCAAAATGCTTATTTGGCAAGAATGCGAGCATGAGGATGGAGATCTTGCCGTAATAAATCATATTCCCACATTGCAGGCATTGAGAGCATGCAGATTGTTTAAGTTTTGGGCCATACCAAGTATGAGGTCCCAAGTAGATCTCTTGCAATAGCGGGTAAACAGATGGAACATGTGATCCAAGTGGATATTGGTGGCCACCCGCTAATTCGACTTGGATCCCCTCTAGTGCTTCGTGCAGTTTTTTTCAGTTTCCTTAATTATAGCACAATTTACTATTTTTAGCAGTTTTTCGGGTCCTAAACTTCCGGAGCCATTTTGAGGCCCTAAACGACGTTTTTTGGGAAATCTACCGCCAGTGATTTTTTGTGACTAAAAATCGTCTTTTCCGTCGTAGTCCTCGGAGAGATCTTTCCAACGGGCTATCATGCGCGTCAAACGGAGATAAGACGACCAATTCGCGACCCCGGGAAGTTGATGTACCAACTTACCCAAAAACGGGGCCCACAATTTGGCGTTTCATCTTCCAGGGTTAGGTTTTGGAATGTGAAGGGTTTTTCCATTGTTCTCAACAATAAATAGGCCTTCGAGCCTCATTGTAACACAGTTTAGAGGCATGTAGCCACACATCTCTTCTCAGAGATAAGCTACCATTGCCCTAGCTGGTTTATTTCTATTTCCGGTTGTAAGCATATTTCAGTATTTCCATTAATGAAATGAAGTATTATTTCCGCTGCATCTTTGTGTATATGGTTATCTCTGTATTTTATTGCGTTCCTGTTTAAATCTGGATCAGTGGTATCAGAGCGGTCTGCTTTTTCTTTGTTTTTCTTTGCATGTCCCCAACGAGGTCAGGATATAGGGAGTTAGGGCTTGAACTGGTCGAACCTTTGCAAGACCAGCCTCGCAAATCTCGACGACCTCGCATGGCGGATGAGAAGAAAGACGAGGGGGCAGGAGATCCTATCAAAATCTTGCTCGAAGAAGCACTCGAGCGGCAGAGGAACGCGATGATGGATAACTTTGCGCAGATCCTTCAACGGCTACCCAGAAGTG
>APFE031070660.1:119157-134525 GCA_000404065.3 Pinus taeda
AAGAAACTTTGTTTCTGCACTGTATATTTTTACAGAGAATTAATGAAAGGAAGTAGCTCTATTTCATGAGATTCCTGTGGTTGTGAGTGTAGCAACTGTGTCTCTTATGTTTCATATGTATTTTGTTATGTTTCATAGTTCATTCTGTATTCATTTCTGGTGAAATTTTTCAAGTGAGATTAGGTAGAATTCAATTCTATTACTCTACCTGTGGGAAAATTTCATGTATTGTGTTCATTCTTCTGTTGAAAAGGATTTATGTTGTCCATGCCATTTTCACCTTCTTAATTAATCTTTCCATTCCACTATATCTTAAAACTAAAATTGTTATGCTTTTTGCCTACCTTGCCTCACGAAATAATCTGTGCCTTTATGTTAAGTTCTCTATTCGTTGAGGTCCAGTGGTCCCATAACATCCCAGAAACACAGTCATTCATAAAAATCACTCCTTATATTCATTTTCACTTACTAGGCTAAGACTAATAGTCCCTTGTAAGTCATCTCAGGCCATTTCATTTACTTATTCACTGAGTGTGACTCGGAGAGAGCCCTCTCCTGTTCTGGTAGGGCTAGCTACCAAACTGAGCGTGGTTTTTGGTTACCCTAAATTTTTCCTTCTTTCAGCCTGAGGTGGATTTAGGTGCTAACATAGTGGCGACCATACTGGGGAATAAAAATGGTTTGCTTGAAGATTGTTTTGCCCCAGGACATATCTCAAGTTCACAAATATGGTCAGTTATACAAGTGGCAAAGGAAGGGAAAGGGTCACCCAAGCCATTTGTCATGTTTGTGACACTACACTTGTAGCTGATGTTTGGCTCTCCACCTTCATGTGGTGACCTTTGGTCGTTCTATCTCTTCATAGCACATTCTATATATTGTATGCAAACCATTTGCAAAGCAAGTTGGTTGGTTGGCTTGTAACTTCTGGGAGACTGTGGAAAAGAAACTTTGTTTCTGCACTGTATATTTTTACAGAGAATTAATGAAAGGAAGTAGCTCTATTTCATGAGATTCCTGTGGTTGTGAGTGTAGCAAGTGTGTCTCTTATGTTTCATATGTATTTTGTTATGTTTCATAGTTCATTCTGTATTCATTTCTGGTGAAATTTTTCGAGTGAGATTAGGTAGAATTCAATTCTATTACTCTACCTGTGGGAAAATTTCATGTATTGTGTTCATTCTTCTGTTGAAAAGGATTTATGTTGTCCATGCCATTTTCACCTTCTTAATTAATCTTTCCATTCCACTATATCTTAAAACTAAAATTGTTATGCTTTTCGCCTACCTTGCCTCACGAAATAATCTGTGCCTTTATGTTAAGTTCTCTGTTCGTTGAGGTCCAGTGGTCCCATAACATCCTAGAAACACAGTCATTCATAAAAATCACTCCTTATATTCATTTTCACTTACTAGGCTAAGACTAATAGTCCCTTGTAAGTCATCTCAGGCCATTTCATTTACTTATTCACTGAGTGTGACTCGGAGAGAGCCCTCTCCTGTTCTGGTAGGGCTAGCTACCAAACTGAGCGTGGTTTTTGGTTACCCTAAATTTTTCCTTCTTTCAGCCTGAGGCAGATTTAGGTGCTAACATAGTGGTGACCATACTGGGGAATAAAAATGGTTTGCTTGAAGATTGTTTTGCCCCAGGACATATCTCAAGTTCAAATTTGATGGTTGATGGTGAACAACGATCAGACATAAGAAGAAGACTGAAATCATTCACCTGGCGACTCCATTCACTAAAGAATCCAGGCAATCGGTGCTTCATGGTGACTCCATTGTAGAGAGGTCAGTAGCTTTGAGATGTTTTTCAAGATGGATCGGATTGCAAGAAGATACACTCCCATGAGCCGAGATCACATCCCAGGCTTCCCAAATAAAATTCTGAAGGTAGATTGGTCAAAGAATTTGCCTATGCTTAAAGATGATGTTAAGAAGGACACTGCTTTACATATAATTCGATTTCGTATGCATATTCGCAAGTTGAAGGTTGATTTTCCTGAAGATTTCTTAATGAAGATATTCATGGCCACTCTAGAAGGTGAAGCCCAATCTTGGTATGAAAATTTGCCTGCTGCATGTATTTACTATCTAAAGGATTTTCATGACCGGTTCATTGAAAGATATAAAGACTCTTATCCATCATTGAATCTAGTTCATGATTGTTGCAAGCATGCTTATGGTTTTATTGAGAACCTTGAAAAATATTATGACGATGATAATTTTATGGATCATGAGATCATGGAAACCCTGTATGAAATTCCCCTTCAGCAGCGTAAAGACGATCATGAAAATTTGCAGCATGACCAAGATTGTAGTACGGTGAAAAATGAAGGAATTTTGCATCTTGATAGTCAACATGAATTACATGAAATGGATCAGCAGTATGAGGAAAATTTATATACTCCTTCGCTTGAAAATATTGAAGACAATCAATGTTTGAGCAAAAGGAAACAAAGGGTCTTATCTCCTTTGTCTAAAGACGAGATAGACCAACTCTTGCACGGTCATGTTCCAGCTCAAGCTAAAGCAGATTTGCAGTGCACACACGGTCAAGAAAGTGTTGGTGAAACTTCTTCCTCTTTTGAAAAGGATGACAGTCCGGTGAACATCTTTATAGATTAGCAGGTTGAAGATGTCCATATGGCTGAAAGTGATGAAAGAAAAAGTGTCGTTTTAGATTGGTCCATAGAAGAAGACAAAATGTTGGGTCCAAATGTTCTCATATCATCAGAACAAAGCCTTCATGAAGAGGTAATCCAATCAGCTCATGGACAACAAGATGAGAACTTTGTTCAAGTAAGTGAAAAGCTTTCTTTGGATGAATGTATGGTAGATGATAAAAATGTTAGTGTTGGGTTTCAAGAATCATCCGAAGTTCCTTTTATCATGATTGATGAATGTGATGAATGTAATGAGAATATGGTTGTCATATCATGTCAAGATGATCAAAAATATATTCAGACTGTAGAAGACTAGAGCAATCAAAATTTCCATTCATATTCTTCTTCATATGTCTCATGTCTTGAAATGTTTTTTGAAGAGGAAATCAACTCATCTACTTATTCAGAATTGTTTGAAGACCAAGAACATACATTTTCTGAAGTACATTATGAAGGAAGATCATAATCAAAAGAAAAATACATCTTGTTTCTTCAACAGGATGTAAATCTTCATGTTTTCTATGATCCAATGGCAAATTTGTTACAGTCAGTAGTGAAGGTCATTATTGCAGTATTCAGTGATGAAGGAGATCATGGCCAATTATGTTTTTGGATGCCCAGTTACCAGCATCAATTGTTGACTATAAGATCTGATCGGAAGAATGAGTCAAGAAGCCATCTTCTTGATTGGTTACATTGGAAGTTTGATATAGTTTGATGGTATATAGTCTTGTAAAAAATAAAGGTGGTCATGTACTACCACCAAGCTTTAATTTTTAAGTTTAGTCAAGTTTCTTTAGTCATGCCAGTTTGCATTGAGTCAATTTGAGTCAAGTTTCATGTCAATAAATTGAGTCATGTTGGTTTGTCGGAATAATGGACTCCATAGCCCAATGGACAAAAGGCATTGTCTAGCTCTTCCAGAGATCTGTTGTTCTTGGAACCTCCAAGGAGCTACCATCCCCCATTGGAGCCAATGTTAGTGTCAGTCTTTGCAGCCTTCTTCCAGTGATCAAACATGCTCTTACACAAGTGATTTGAAGGTGTCAAGGTCAAATTTTATCATTTCAGTGAGTCTTCAAGTAAAATTTGGTCACTAGGCATTAGGTCTAGGGTTTGATTTTACTCTTGTCAAAGTTGTCAAATAACATTATATGTCACTACTCAGCTGAGTCCACCATCATTCAAAGGTTTATCATCATCATGTCAAGCTCCATTAGGTCATTTCTCACCTTGTTCATGTTTCAGTTGCGCCTATGGCAAGGTTCATTTCCGTCTCCTAGGGTTTTGAAGCTAATTTCTCTTGGATGGTCAAATCATCAAAAAAGCTTGTATCCTTATGTTCATACGCATTTCCCTATCCATAATTTACCTTATCAAACTCTTCCCATCACTGAGATCCCCCAAATTCCTCATTTTCGCATAAACCCTAGTTTCTTGCTACAACCTAGCAATTTTCTATGGTTGGGCCTGTGTTTTGCCTTTTTGGACACCTTCCCCTCACTCAATTTCTGATATTTCACTTTCCCCTACTTCCAAACATCCCTCCATACTTCCAAAAATTTATTCAAGAATTTAGAAGTTCCCTATCCCCTTCATTGCGCTTCATTTCGGCAAATCCCTTGTCCCACACATCGGGATATGTTTCACTCAAATGATGTTTCTGAAGAATTAACGATGAATTTGGGAAAACTGAGAGCGGCTTTTGTCCATAATAGACCAGGGAAGAAAAACCTCCTTCACTTTTTACACAGGTGTCATGGTTCTGAAGAAATTTCTAACATACAATTGTCTCAGGAGAATTGATGAGCCTCTGGAGTGACCTCGGGAAAATCAAGTTTTCTCCTATCTCGGTTGGCCAAATAACTTGCTTGATGATTCAAACGATAATTAGAGACAAATATTTTTCCAATGAGCTATCATGAACTCAATTTTAAGTTGAGGAAGGCATTCAAAAGTTGACTGTAACAGCACTCTTCCTTTAGGCAGCCTCATTTGGCACAGTTCGCCTAGTATTGGGAGATTTGATTTTTGATAGAGTAAATGAACTCCAAATTGACAAATTCTAGTTGGGTTGGAAATTAGACATACATAGCTTTCCAATGAGCTATCATGAGATCAATTTTAGGTTGCGTAAGGCATCCAAAAGTTGACCGTAATAGCACTCTTCCTTGAGGCAGCCTCATTTGGCACAGTTCGACTAGTCTTGGGAGATTTGATTTGATTGTTGATAGGGTAAATGAACTCCAAATCGAAAATTTACAGTGGGGTTAGAAAGTAGATAGGACAGGATTTCCAACAAGCTATATTTTGCTCAATTTAGACACCAGGAAGGCCTCCAAAAGTGACCTGAAAAAGAGCACGACGCACAGGAGGAGGAGCACGACGGTTTTATAAATATTTTTACTCCATATGGTCAGTTATACAAGTGGAAAAGGAAGGCAAAGGGTCACCCAAGCCATTTTTCATGTTTTTGAAACTACACCTGTAGCTAATGTTTGGCTCTCCACCTTCGTTTGGTGACCCTGGGTCACTTTATCTCTTCATAGCACATTCTATATATTGTATGCAAACCATTTGCAAAGCAAGTTGGTTGGTTGACTTGTAACTTCTGGGAGACTGTGGGAAAGAAACTTTGTTTCTGCACTGTATATTTTTACAGAGAATTAATGAAAGTCAGTGGCTCTGTTTCATGAGATTCCTATGGTTGTGAGTGTAGCAAGTGTGTCTCTTATGTTTCATATGTATCTTGTTATGTTTCATAGTTCATTCCGTATTCATTTTTGGTGAAATTTTTCGAGTGAGATTAGGTAGAATTCAATTCTATTGCTCTACCTGTGGGAAAATTTCATGTATTGTGTTCATTCTTCTGTTGAAAAGGATTCATGTTGTCCATTCCCTTTTCACCTTCTTAATCAATCTTTCCATTCCACCATATCTTAAAACTAAAATTGCTATGCTTTCCGCCTACCTTGCCTCACAAAATAATCTGTGCCTTTATGTTAAGTTATTTGTTCATTGAGGTCCAGTGATCCCATAACATCCCAGAAACATAGTCATTCATAAAAATCACTCCTTATATTCATTTTCACTTAATAGCCTAAGACTAATAGTCCGTTGTAAGTCATCTCAGGACATTTCATTTACTTATTCACTGAGTGTGACTCGGAGAGAGCCCTCTCCTGTTCTGGTAGGGCTAGCTACCAGACTGAGCATGGTTTGTGCTTACCCTGAATTTTGCCTTCTTTTAGCCTGAGGTGGATTTAGGTGCTAACAGGTTAGAGAACCAACTTTTTATTATTCAGGATTTTCCATACGCTGGGATGGATTATCGCGGCGATCCTGACATGACTCTTCCACGAGGAGAGCAATGGGATGATAGAGGTAAAAATTGTTTTTTCAACATTTTAATTTTATATGTATGTTTTTGTATTTTTAAAAATCGTCCCAAAACTAATAGTAAAAGTTTTAAATGGAGATGTGGGTCCATGACGTCCAGCCGCTCTCTAGACCTATGATCAGAGACAACCAGCTGTCGCAGCACCGGCCCCACAGGACCAGACAGCAGAGACCTTGGCTGAGTTGGAGAGCCATCTAGAGCGCTTGACCACAGATATTCCGGAGACCAACATAGATGACATTCCTCTTTGGCTTCAGCATTATGTGATTGGGGTCCCAGGACCTTTTAGGAGGTTGCTTTGTAGGGTGGCCCGAGAAGTGGTGTCTTATCGGGATCATCACCAGTGATAGGATGATTGCTTTCTAGACCCATTTTTGGACTTTTGATACTATCATTTTTGCCGATCATAAGGTGTTTTTCAACCTATGATCGAGGACGATGTATATTTTGACACACTCTTATGCTATGCTATGCTATTACTATGGTTATCTTGCAAAACATGTTTATGAGATGTTTTTAAATTTACTGTTTGATTTAATGTCTATTTAACATTTGAGAAGCAATGGCATCTGCTAATGTATTTAAATATCTTGGAATTTGTTGATATTCTATGTAATCAAATTCTCATTCCAAGAGACGGACTCTCAAAAATAATCGTAATAATACTAGATTTCTAATGGCATAAACTCGATTAAGCTGTAATACAACGAGTTCTGAATCTAAATTAACAATCAAACTTCGAATTCGAAATGAGATGGATTCAGATAATAATTCAATCACTGCACTGTATTCTGCAATGTTGTTCGTTGTTTGACCGAGGCTTACCCCATGCATAGATACTAACTCATCAGAGGGTGAATAGATAACCTAGGCTGCGGAAGAGATGTTCCGTGTACTACGACAAGCGCCATCAGTGAAACCGGTGTATGTTTGGAGAGGCGTCGACATCTGCAATATCAAGAGTAAAATAAAGATAAGCAGGAAAAATAATGAAAAACACTCTCTAAAGTAAGGAACAAATCTTTAATCTACAAACACACCAACTTAGAGAAAACTAATCTAATGAAATCTCCACGTTATCCGTTTAAGCATAGTATCGCTTTAGATAAAGCCCATTCCTAGGTTTACCTAAAGAGACACCATCAAAATCTTCTAGCTCATAGGCCCCTTTTTCTAGCTTCCTCTTGACAATATACGGACCATGCCACATGGGTACAAATTTTTCCAGCCCCTAGCTTATCGTTTGGTTGATCGTAAAGTAAAACTAAGTCGCCTTCCGAAAAATTGCGGGGTGTAACATTCTGATCATACTGAGCTTTGATCCATTTGGCATGAGTTTCGACAGCTAACGCAACATTGTGTTTATTCTCATCTAACTGAGCTAAGTATAATAAACATTTTTCCTCTTCGGAAGTGGCTGGTAATAATTGCATGGCAATTTGTAATGACGGGATTTCACATTCAATGGGCAATACTGCCTCTAAACTGTAAACCAGTTGAAAGGGAGTAAAACGTATTGATGTTTTGATTGAGGTTCGGTACGCCCAAAGCACTGAAAATAACATGTTGTGCCAATTCAACCGATGAATCCCAGTGATTCGTCGGATCGTGGTGACTAGAAATTTGTTGACTGCTTCAACCAGACCATTTGCTTATGGGTAATATGGAGTGGAACTATTGTGACACAGGCCAAGCTGATTTGTAAGTTTGGTCATCATGATGTTTCGAAAATGATTCCCATGGTCAGTGATAATCGCTTGGGGAACACCAAACCTAGCAATTATATGATTGAAAACAAAAATCGCAACATTTTTTCCGTCTGCCAAAAATGTAGGCATCACCTCAGCCCACTTGGTAAAATAATCTACCGCAAGGATGATATATGCATGCCCCCCGGCCGAGTGAGGGTTACAGGTAATAAAATCGATACCCCATTTTGGGAATGGACCAATGACAATGATAGGGTGGAGAGGAGTAGGAGGAGTGTGCATCTTACGATAAAAAATTTGGCAATTGTGGCATTTCTGGACGACAGTAATACGATCTTTGAATAAGGATGGCCAGAAATATCCAGCACGAAAAATCTTTTGGGCTGTGGCATACCCAGACATATGACCGCCACATGCTCCAGAGTGGCAGTCATTAAGAACCTTCTCTGCCTCGTCATGAGTAAGGTAATGACGGAAAACAGAATCCAGCCAACGACGATAAAGTGTATCTCCAATAATAGTGTAAGGTTGGGATTGGAATCGTATTTTCTGGCATTGAGATCGTGAAGTATCAGGCCGAAAAGAATGGGTTTGGAGATAGACAATGATATCTCCATACCATGGATCAATGGTGCTGATAAGGAACAAGGATTCATCCACAATGGATTCTGCCGCCACATGTTCGGTATCGGCATGAGGGAAATCAGACATTAATTCCACAAAAACCAAAGACTTCTTTGACTTGGCCTTCTCAAATTCCAAGTCAAATTCCTGCAGGATAACAATCCATTTGGAATACTTTCCCCCCAGCAACTGTTTAGTCAAAATGTATTGCATAGGGTTACAATCAGAAATGAGAGTGGTTTTGTGTAACAAAATGTAGTGACGAAAGCATTGAACAGCTTGGACTGCAGCTAAGGCCAGTTTCTCCACATGTGAATATTTTAACTCAATGGGAGTTAGGGTCCGACTAAGATAATATATCACATGTTCACTTTCGAATTCATCCAATTGAACTAAAACCATCCCAATAGTGGAATGAGAAGCGGCGAGGTACAAAAATTAATCCTGGTTGTAATTGGGAGGATGCAATAATGGCGCATGGGTCAACGCATGTTTTAGAGCATCAAAAGATTTGTCAGCTATCTCGTCCCAAAAGAATGGAGTGTTTTGTTTGAACAACTAGGTGAAACCTTTTGTAATCTCGGCGTAGTTAGGAATGAAATAACATAAAAAAAAAAATTTCCTTTGCAAACTCTGGAGTAGGCAAAGAGTCGAAGGAGGTGGTAACTTGATGATGGCTTCGACCTTTGAAGGATCGACACCAATGCCGACTTTTGATACAAAAAATCCCAGTAATTGACCCGTTTCGATACAGAAAACACACTTGTGCGGATTCAGCCTAATCCGATAATGCCTACATCTGATGAAAATGGATCGTAAGTGAGTGAGATGGTCGGCTTTTCGTAATGAATGAGCTGGTAAATCATCGAGATAGGGCTGCACAATGTGCTTGATGTCATGAAACACATAAGACATGGCCCTTTGAAAAGTTGCCCTGGCGTTCTTCAGTCCAAAAGGTAACTTGCAATAAGCAAATGTCCCCCATGGACAGATGAATGTCGTTTTTGGTTGATATGCCAGTAGAATGTTAATTTGATTGTAACCGGAAAATCCATCCATAAAGGAGAAAATTTCACTACCCGAACAATCATCAATAATTTGATCGATATAGGGCGTGGGACAATTGTCCTTGGGACAAGCACGATTAATATCCCTATAGTCGATGCATATTCTTATTGTCCCTTGTTTTTTATTAACTGGAACAATATTCGATACCCAATCCGTTAAAGGAATTGGATAAATGAAACCTGCTTTAAGTAATTTCTCAACTTCGGTTTTGATGGTAGCAGCTTTTCGTGGGTGTATTTGACGCAACCGTTGTCGAACAGGTTTAGCATCTGGATAGGTTTTGATCTCATGAACAATGATGGAAGGATCAATTCTTGACATTTCCTCATAGGACCAGGCAAACACGTCGCGAAATTCTTGAAATAGGGCTTTATATGTGTTGATTTCAGTGTCTGTACAAGAAGCACCTATGTGAATGTTTTCAACAATCTGAGGTTTGACTGAAATGTTGATAGGAACCGTACGAGAAATATTGGCTAAATTTTGTTCAGAATCAGGATGTTTCAATGGATTCTGCGGTTCTTTGACATATTCAACGATAAAAATGGATGAAAAATCATTTTCAAAATGATCAATCTCGAGTAAAAACGAAGATTGATGATGAAGATCTTCCCATGGTAATGCATCAACAGACAACAGTTCCCAAATTTGTTCATCAGTGTGAATGGTTTTTGAAAAGGTTGTTGACTCTGAGGTTGAGATTGAAAGTGATTTCCCATTGATCTCATTCACTAGATCAGGGTTGGTTGAATTTGAGTCGGAAAACGACTGTACGGCCTGGTAAGCAACTTCAAAGGGACTGAAAGGCATGGCATGGCCGAGAGAGTCCACCTCGGAATCGAATGAAACGATCCAAGGATCATCAAGAACAATGAATTCTGATGAAATCATATGAATGGTTGCAAAAGGAGACTGTACGTTGGGAGGAGGAAATCAAAAAGTTCCGAGCAAACCCGAATCTTTAACTAATCCTACTCCAACATCCTTATAAGGGATAGCGGTTTTTCCAACATGTTGAATACTCTCAGCAGAGGATGGGTCGGATGAGAAATAAGTTAACTGATCTATTGTTACAATCTTTCCATTATGTGGGAACTTAATAAGTTGAAATACTGATGAAACAACAGCAGTCATGGCATAAGACCAGCTACAACCCAAAAGAAGGTTGTAATCTAGAGGGGCATCAACCACCTCCACATCTAGATTAATGGTTTTTCCTTCAACCCCTATAGGTAAGTCCTGTAGAATTCCATAAGGATGAAACCCTCGACCATCAAAGGCCTTTAGAATTGTCGGGAATTTATTAAGTGTAGGAGAGCCAAGGGTTTTCCAACACTGTATTGACATAATACATGTAGAAGCTCCCTTATCAATCATAGTCCTAAAACAAGGTCTGTTTTTGACTAACACTAGAATTTGGAAGTCCATTTGATGAGGAAGACGAGGTGTACTATTTTCTAAATCGAAGACTATGAGGTTTGAGTCGTGAAGGTCAACAACTCCTATAGTCGATAGTAGCATTTTACGTTGTGCTGGACAACATTGCAGCACTTCCAAAGCTGACATTGCTATAGGTGAAATAGCTAAATCTTCAACAATGTTATAGTTCTGAGTAGCTCTCGCATGTGGATTGAAAGCTGACTTTCGAGGTATACCCTTAACGGGCGGTTTGATTACTAAGTCAAGATTTGGTTTCTCAATCTATAGTGGATCGGAACTAGATGGAACTGAGGTTGATGGATTGGAATTAGAAGATTCGACTTCCTTTCCACCAAAAGGACTTTTACTCCCATAATCTTGTGATTGTGTCGCAATCCTTACATGTGACATCATCATTATGGGCTCTTCCGAGGCACTAGAGGAAGAACCTATCATTTTACTGTCTTGATTTTGAAAAGGATCCTTCAAAACAACAGGTGTTTGCGAACCTTTGATGATTTTCACAACCTCGCCACGATGTGGACAATCCCTTGTAAAGTGCTCTTCATCACAGATGAGACAAGGATATCGAGGTTTTCGTTTCTCGTTAGTAGATTCAGGTTTATCGGTTTTCTCCTTTGAGTTCTGCTTGTTCTTCTTCTTACCTTTCTTCTTGCCGTTAGATTTTGATTTGGTCGTGGATGATTCTACAACATGAACATCAATAGAAATTTTAGGTCAAGACTCTCCCTTAGGGGAATATGGTAAAGTTATTATAGGAGAAGAATTCTTAGATGATTTCTTCTACTGTTGGTATTAACAGTACCAATCATACCGTCAGTAGCATGAGACCCTGAGGGAGGTGCAGCTATTTGATTTTGTTTCGGAAGGTCGGGGATTTTCTCATGCAACATATCTGACTGCATATAAACTAATTCAAGGTACTAAGCTTGAGAAATTACTTGCTCTTCTGTAACTACCCCTGCCTTACCTACATATTCAGTTATTTTGGGTAATAATGATTTCACAAACCATTCTGCCAAAATTTGGTCCGGGATAAAAACTTTCACTAAACGACATCGACGTCGCCATTCATGAATATGATCTGAAATATAAGTGGATGCCAACTGCTATAACGAAGTTAATAATTCCATGCCATTGTCATATCAGACTGGCAGCTAAAAATGAGTAAGGAAGGAAGTGGCTAACTGACTAAAATTATAAAAAGAGCCTCGTGGCAACTCAATGTACCACTTGGCTGCAAGGCCAATCAAAGTGCTTTGAAAAAGACGAAGACGAATGGAATCATCTATAATGGAATTCGATGAACACCAGAGATGGTAAGTCATCACATGATTAGACGGATCTTCTCCTGGATTCCCCTCAAACTTTGGTATATCATTGGGCAACTTATTTAGCATTGGTGGCAAAAACAGAAGATAATTGATGGGATCGTTCGTAAGGCGCAACAAGTCGGGCAAATCCAAAGTTGCTATAAATGGTAACTGATGGTTTGGATCTCGAAAACTTGGGGTCATAAGAGCAGCCCTAGGAGGAGGATATCCAGGATAGCTTGGTATCGGATTTGCATTTGGGATATTATATCCTCCTGGAAAACCAGGATTAACCGGACCATATTGGGGTTGTTGAGGTTGTTGATATGTATACCCAAGGTACAGTTGATACTGATAAGCTGGATTCTGTACAACGGGCCCGTATTGGTACTGCCCCTGGTATGGTTGATATGTAAATTGTGGTTGACTTGTAACAACCATACTAGGCCCAGGTTGTCCTACAAGCATGGAAACCAGAGTCTGGATTGTAGGTCCAGACTGGGGTAAAGAGGCCTGAGGAGTTGATACAAGAGCAGTAGAAACTGGAGCCGCTGATACTCCAGAAATGGGTGGAGTGGATTGAACAAAAGCCGCAGCAGTTGCAGCAGACGTTTGGGACGGAGTTCGTGGCGAACTAGGCCCAGACTGTTGAGCTGCCCCGGGTGTAGTAGTTTGAGTAGTAGGCTGTACAGGTTACTAGGGTGAAATAGAAACAAAAGACTGTCCAGATTGAGATGACAACTGTACACTGGGTTGCGGAGTCTGTTGATCCCACACCACGTTCATTTCGGGGTATGAACCCATAACAGGTTGAATGTATTGAGGACCAAAACCATGTTGAGTGTAATATTGATAATTATCTAGTACATTTCTTGGTCCTTGAACAAATGATTGACCTAAAGGTGGTTGAAAACCTTGAGGTTGATATTGACCCTGAGGTTGGTACTAACCTTGGGGTTGGTACTGACCTTGGGGTTGGTAGTGACCTTGGGGTTTGTACTGACCTTGGGGTTGGTACTGACCTTGAGGCTTGTATTGAACTTGAGGTGTATATTGATACTGCGGTTGACCTTGAGGTACATATTGGTACTGGGGTTGACCTTCAGGAAATATTGTCTCGTAAGAACATACTGTCCTTGAGGTTGCCCCCAGGCGGTAATGGAATGCCTTGGGGTTGCCCCCCGGGCGGTATTGGAGTACCTTGCGGTTGCCCCCCAGATGGTATTGAACCACCTTGAGGTTACGGATTAGGAGTAGTACCAAACATCATAAGAATATCTTCAACACTTAATGGTTTAGTTCCTTTATGACTAGGAGATACGACATAATCGATGGTTCGAGGAGAAGCTCCTAAAAACATACCAGATATAGACTGATACCCAGGAGGAACAGAAGGACCGCCATGTAAAAAAGTTTATGGCTTTTGAGTAAACAAGGATGACTGTCTCGACATATTCAAGGGGGGGTAATAACCTCTAGGTGTTATATGGAAAGGAAATCGAGGTGGTGAAGACGCGAGACCTGGATTTTCTAAGAAATTGGTCAACGAAATATACCAAGCATCACCTCTAATGGGACTGAAGAAAATAGATTCACGCTCCCTAAGTTCAATAGTCAGTTGATTTTCAGGGATGCTTATACCTTCGTCCGGACTTTAGCTTACAATTTCTTCAATGGAAATGAGTCCAGAAGGAATATTCTCAGTAATAATATTTTCTACTCTGGGTGAACTAGGACCACTAGAAACAGGAGAAGCAAATCTTGAAGATGGAGTAGCAGCAATTTTAGTTTCAGGTTCAGAGATTTCAGGTTCTTTGGTAGGAGTCATACTACCAGTAACCTCAGAAAATGAAATCGGTTCAGAAATATGTTCTGTTGCTTGCACTAGATAATTAGGATGTACAATCAACGAAGACTCTCCAGCCTTCGGCGACCCAACCCTACTTTCACTAGGTGTGACAAGGGCTCGCAGCCCTTCCAGTTGAATTGGTGTAAATTCGAGAGGCTGCCCCCGAAGTCGACGGGATTGTCTCGGTAATTTAGCCACGATTAATCTAATTACTTCACATGAAAACAAAGAAAAATCTCAAGAAAAACACCTAAAGTCTCAAAAGAACCAAACAATTTGAAGCATATGCCTAACAAATCTACGAGACCAAACCACACACAAACAATATCTTTCCGGATAGAAAACACTAGTTGGTGATAAAATCCAACGTCGTAGACTTCAATACATAAATGGTGGTTGGAACAGTTACCCCGACAACCTACTTAATGAAACATACTAGCACAAGTTTCTCCACTATAACTGTCTCGAGTGAAGATAACCCCCAAAAGAGTCCAAGTGAGTCTAGTCGATGTCTGCTCTAGGTATAGTGGGATCTTCCCTCCACCATCACCTAGGAAAGAATCCTAAATATTATGGTCACTAAGGTCACCAATGGAAACAAATATACCTGGGGGAACAGTCTACGATCCGATACACATGCAAGGGCAGAGTAACAATCTCAATCCCCTTGAAGGCTCCTTGACATAATCCAAGGTTTACCAACAAGTGACCCTAGGCTCCTCAACAATGGTTAATCCGAGGTTTACCGTTTTTAATACGTGAATATCTTCTATCATTCCCAATGAGGAATGGTTGATTCCCACACTAGTTCGGATATGATCTCGTGCTTCTCCTTTAAGAGGAGCTTTCCTAGAGCATATATGTAACAATTGGATTTTCTTCCTACCGCAAGATCGACTACTTGTTTGTTTAAACTACCTTGGAGAGTTAATTACTCCCTACTCCAAGATACTAGCCTAAGCTATGTTGGTGAAAAGAGTCCTAGAAAATAAAATGATTGCTAGATTGATTTTAATTAAGCATTAATTTTATTGTTTGTTCCTTAAGTCAATGGGTGTGGAGATGAAACTTTATGGTATGAAGACTCGACTCCAAAACACTAAAAATGCACCTAAGATGAGAACAATTCCTTTTCCTTTTCAATGAATATCTAGTTAAGGAAGAGTTGAAAAGGCAATGCTTTGCAAATCAAATCTTTCTCTTAACATACAACTAAAAGGAAACTTTTTTGTCTTTTCCAAAGAACTTTAAAAATGGGACTACTAATGACACTCACAGAAAATCCCTTTCTTTTCAACAA
>APFE031070672.1:0-12928 GCA_000404065.3 Pinus taeda
AGGACGAGGAGGGGTCGAAGGAGGAGGAGGAGCGAGGTAGGAAGAGTAGGGGGAGCAACAGGACGAGGAGGACAAGGATGAGACGGAGGGGGGAGGTATAGGCAAAGGTGATCGAGGGGTCAAGGAGGAGGAGGAGTGGGTGGATGCGGAGGATGGAGAGAGGAGTGGGAGGGGAGGAGGAGGAGGAGTAGGAGGAGAGGAGGTAGAGGGAGAGGAGGAGGAGGGGAGGAGGCAGAGGGGGAGGACGGGGGGTGTGGGGAGTAGGACAAGGAGGTGGGTGAGGAGGATGAGGAGGACAACGAGGTAGAGTGGGAGGTGGAGGAGGAGTAGGAGGATGGCGGGAGGCAGAGGCAGAGGCAGAGGCAGAGGAGGAGGATGAGGAGGCAGAGGAGGAGGAAAAGGAGGCAGAGGGGGTGGTTGCAGAGGCAGAGGTAGAGGAGGTGGAGAGGGTGGTGGTGGAGGTGGAGATATTAGAGGGGGGGAGGAGAAGGAGTGGTTGGAGGAGAAGGGGGAGGGGGATGGGGGAAGCAGAGGAGGAGGAGGAGGAGAGAAGGGGTAGAGGTGGAGAAGGAGGAGGAGGAGGAGGAGGAGGTGGTGGATGTGGAGGCAGAGGCAGAGGAGGAGGGGTGGAGGAGGAGTGGATTGAGAAGCACCCAGAATTGGTTTTACACTCCCATTATGTATTTACACTAGATTTAATTATGGTGTCGAGCCCATTGACATTCATATTAGAGTCATAATTTATTGATGTCTTTTCCAACATGCATAGAATGTGGTGTACTGCATTTGTGCATTTCCTTCACCACTTCTGACCCTAGTTCCTTCTAGATTGGAATATAATTTGTGCCTCTTATCTGCATTAGTTATAATTATTCGCATGTCCATTTCCTCAAAGAAACTTGTATGTTTAGAAATATGTATGTTCAATTAATTACACATATTACTATTAAATATATGAATAATAACCTATTTGGAATTCTTAATATGTAGATAGTTGACAAGATATATATTCCCTATAGAAAAAAAATATTTCAATCCAACAAAAAGAAAATATGATTTACTTTCCTTAATTACCACTAGTAGTTACCCTATGTTTTAAATTCTCCAACTTAGATATTATTTAGGAATTTTTCAATCTATAACATTATACCTATCTTAAAATGTTATATCTAACATACCTCAAATAAAACTGTAGCTTTTTATAAAACTTATATAAAAATATCCACAAATTTCTCTTCTACCTCATTCAGAATTTACACTCTCGATTAATTTTTTCTGTTGGAAAAAAGAAAATGATAACTTCTATACCAGAAATTTTTTGGGAATGTAAAATGATGTAAAAGAGAAAAAATTGTTAGAAATGAACACCATTTTCATTGGATAATGTTTTTAGCCATAATTTTTTTGCATTAAGGTTCATAATTTAGATATGCTATTAACCATTTATAGTTAACAATAATAAAGTCAAAATGATGATATCCTTGTGTTAAAAAAAAATATTTTTATATGTTTCCAAGAATTTTGTAGATGCCTTTTTCAATTTATTATATATATTTTTATGCTTAGTTTGATATCGTAAGGACATTGATGTCATTTTTATATTTTTTTATATTGGTTATCACAAGTTTCTACACTTGTCTACACATTCAACGAGTGCTTGGGAGAGGAGTACTTACATATTTGAAAATATTATGAAATTAAATCTACATATAAATATAATTATGGAAATATATTATTTAATTATGAAATATACTTAAAGCTCTTCAGAGGAAGGGGTGTGATTTTGAATATTTGAAACCAAATTCTTTGATTAGGGGTTTGAAAAAATATTAGCAAATGCGATATTCAACTTTCAATTGCTTCAAAATTTCTATTTTCTGAACGAATAATAATACTCATGTCTCCACTACAAAAACATTTTTAGATATTGGGGTGTATATGAATTTTGGTTCAAAGGCATTTAAAATTTAGAAAAGGCTCTTTCCAAATGTCTTCTTCTTTCTAATACATCAGTAAATAAGATGGAATTATTGTGTTATGCTAATTAATATGAAGGTGAAATAATATTTTAATATTTACTGATTGATTTGTTCATATGATTCTAGATTTGGAATAATTATTACATTATTAAACAGGTAGGATTGAGTTGTTGGTTGTTGGATTTTTGTTGAGATATTTTCTCAACAATATTTTCCTTGTTTAGAAATTGTTAGATCTAATGAACACTATTTAAATGGCTTGTAACATCGCTTTGAAATGAACAATATAAGAATTGTTTTGTGTGCACTGTGTCTATTCCTCATATTCTTTTATTTGTATGAGATCTTGTATTGGATTCCATCCCTTATTATAGGGCCGAGGGTGATGGAAAAAACGTGAGGATTGATACTATACACATAAATAAAATTTAAATTAGATCAATATCTGTTTATATTGTTGTGTGTTTATCCAACATTTTTTGTCAAGGCGGAGGAGTAACTGCAGAACATAAGGGTTGGCCATTCTGAAGAATGTGTGATGTAGTTATCAGCTCAGGTTGTGCGAAGTTGAAGATAGAATTTTTCAATGGGAATTGTACATCCAGGAGGCTGAAGAATATTATGAAGTCCTACGACATAGTAGAGAGTCATTTCATGCATAGGGGATCAGACAAAGAGGAAAAATATGAATTGTTAAATAAAATTGAGATCAGGCTTGTTTGTGGTTCATAACTTTGATAATTATTCATTTATCTCTAAAATTATGATTATATCATGGAAATCACATGATTCCCTAGGAGGAGCTATCGAATGTTTTGAGGGTAGATGTGAGATTCGTTCATATGTGTTGTGGGATTTGAAAAATTCTCCACCAATATGAAGTTGTTGTGATTTATCGCTTCAAGAACTAGGTTGAATATTTTGATATCACCATTGAAGATACTTGTAGTGGGGCATGATGCTTCAACAAAAGCCCCAAGAAGCTCCAAAAATATTGTGACACAACTTATTTTTTACGCTATACTTGAATCTAGCAGAAAGGGAGTGCTTTTCAATATGTTATATTTAAGGAGTTTTTTGTGGTGATGGAAGGAAGTAATCTAAGATGCTACATCTCAATGTTGCGTTTCAATTATGAATTGTTTTTAGTAGTACAGTTGTTATATTATTTTCATATTTGCGGTGTTGGTTTCGATTCATTGGTGAAATTCTTCCTTTACTTTCCTTCTGAATGTTGTGAGCGTGACTATTCATTGGCATTAGATTTTCCATCAATTGTATCCAACTACAAATTATGGAAGAACTAGTTTTGAAGAATTGTTCAAAGTGCACAAAGTGGAATAGATGAGACATTATGGAATGTAATTGGTTTTGTTCTCATGGTTTTTGTTTTGTCCTATTTGTTATTTGTTAATTTTTTTGTTTATTAAAATTGTAAAATCAATGGATGAAGACATGAATATAATTAAATTATTGTTTCTCGACATCTTTGAGTGCCCATAGAACACATCGCTAATTTAATTGTATGAATTTGTTATATATTGATTGTTCTTGTTGTGCTTCAGGGTTTAAGAAAATAAATTACATCTTATGTTATGAGATCCATGTGTAGAAAGGTTAGTTACATAATTGTCTACTACATACAGCCCGAGATTACCCTTCGGGATATTTAGAAGCATCAATTATAAAAAATTCATCGAAGATAGTCAGAGGTCATCATATATGAAATGAATTGAATGAGAAGCTTGAAAATTGTGGTCGAGGAAAGAGCATTGTCTGGGAGACTTCAGAGTGGGTATAAATGTCAAGGAAGACTAGTTAGACATATGTGACATGTGAATAACAAATTGTAATTTTTGTATTAATATTTGTAATGATATAAAGGTAATCCTTAAAGGGGGATCTTGGAATTATGCCTACATTAGTAGATAATTAGGATTGAGTTGTTGGTTGTTGGAGTTTTGTTGATAGATTTTGCTCAACAATATGCTCCTTGTTTGGAATCTATTAGATTTCATGAGAACTATTTATGTCGCTTGTAATTTTACTTTGAAAGGAACCATATACGAACTATTTTGTCTACACTATGTCTATTCCTCATATTCCCTTGTTGTAGGTGATAAAAAACCTTTTGATAATCTATAAAAAAAGCTTTTGGATGAGGAATTAGATTAACATGAGATTAAAAATGAATGTTGCCCAATTCTAAATATTGTTAATGATTAAATTTTATTCTATATAACTCTCAAATCCAAATATAAAATTTCTTTACTATATTAGCTAATTTATTAGAAAAAATTATAGATGTGTTATTGACTCAAGTTGGAATTTTGGGAACTTTAATTTTCCTAAGCGCATTAATTCACATTCTCATTCCCACTTAAGATATTGTCATCATGGGATAACATATTTTATTGAAAATGTAAAACTTATATATTATCATTAAAAGTGAACCATTTTTATAATATATAATAATATATATATTTATATATTATAATATATATATATGAGATAATGGGCTACACATAAATGAATTATTGAAACATATTATTTCAAGATGGGATATTATTACATCATTTGTGTTACTAAACACACACTTAAGGTGTAAATCATTGAACACTTAATTGTATTTGTATTATTGGTCTTTATGTATGTGATTAGCTTAAAATTAATATTTTGAAAAAAAATTCATTAAGTTAGGATGCCATATGATAACATAACATAAATCTATCTTAGTTTTAAATTCATATAGGTAGTAGGGTGAATGACAAAAATACCTGAGATCTAAATCTCTTAGTTATTAAGTTAACATGGTTTTAAATAAATAAATTAAAATGAAGATGATGGAATTGTATTAATTATATATATATATATATATAGTCATTTAAGTTTATTTTGAGTGGTTGATCCTCACCAAAGTTCAATTGGTGGAAGTTAAAATATGATATATTATTATTATTATTATTTTACTTTCATTAAATTTATTTGTCACATACCCCCTAGGCACCACACCACTAACTACCTACTATGCTTTACTTGATACATGATGTGGACCTTCAGGTTCCATTAATAGACTTATTTACTACAACATGAATAATCCCTTCAACATTTCGTGTGCATACATTAACACTTGGAGGAAAGAATTAGTCATGGTCATTCAACATGATGAGCTTATCCATTCAAAATTTCAATACTTTGATGACTTCATACAAGCATTAATAGAATAGTTAGCATAAACACACTATAGCTAGCATTGCAATATATCATTTTTATAATCCTACAGGAAAAGTTAAAAGAATAATGACATATATCTTATGCAATATGAACCTCATTATACGCAGTTCACTCCATAATGCATAATGCATAGCATAAATAACCTGAACCATAAGTTATACGTTTTCAGGCCTTAGAACTTAATTATATATATATCTATATATATATTATAATATATATATAAATATATATATATTATATATAATATATATTATATATATATCATATATCTATTCACCATATTAAAAACTGAGATAACATGTTAGTTTAAATATGTGACAACATAAAAATTATTTCATAAAACCCATGTATTATGTTCCTTCACTAAATTAAACTTGGATTACATTTATGTACAACAATTGTCACATGTATTCATGTATAATCATCTCATAGCAAGGAAAACTCAAGAAAATTCTCTCATATGCTAAATGAATTGACAAAATAAAGGGTAAGTAGACAACATACAGAACATCCCATGAACACCAAATTATCATAAAGAATGTCACTGGGAAATTGAGCACCACGATGCAACCTAGCACTGTCTTCTTCCAGTTCAAGCCTGAGCCAAGAGTCCTTTCCGTAGATCATTTTCCTCACGTTGATATATTAAATGCGTATTTAATATATCTTCCATGATATGGCTTCCATTAGCAGCATCCTTCTTTTATGGATCTTTTTATCCATTTGCCTAGGCTTTTCCCAGAAAATCATGCCTTTCTCTCCTGCAAGGTTTTTCCGCATAAAATCTTACCTTTCTATCTCGAAATCATTTTATATTTTTCTTAACTTAGCATATTTCTCCATCTAACTAGATTAATCGATATTTTTCTCCAACCCATTAAGCTTATCTAAATTTGGATCTAGAAGTCCTATTATGAAGGAATTATCCCTTCCAATTCACAAATGGGATTTGACAAGAATCCCATCTATTGGTGTCTTGTTTTTCCAAGTGATTAAATTATTTTATTTAATAATAATGTATTTAATTTCCTTGTTATAGATTAGGCCTAACATTTCTTAGCTTAGGTTAGGAGATTTTTACATACAATGGAGGGGTGTTACATACTCCCCGCCTTAAATGTACACTGTCCTGGGTGTCTTAATACATATTACAATATAATTTTGTCATTCTCAAGTAGATGTTTCTGAATTTACAGGCTCCCATTGCCTTTCCATCTGATTCATATCTTCCGATATATATCTGTTACAAAGGATTTATACCAGCACATCTCCTTCCATTGCTACCTGTAACATTTGTTTCAATCAATTTTGTGAGATATTTTAGATGGAGAAACTCAACCTTGTTTACGATAGTGAATGTCATATATTGATATACAATACTATTATTTGATTAAATACCAATTATTTTTCCTGTCATGAAATAAATGTATGTCCCTCCAATGCATTATTCCAATGACTTTGTGTTCTTTCTGAACACTCGCTTCTTCCAGTTTCCCTGCATTAGTCACAACAAGTCAAACTAGCACAATTGACTAATCAACATGTATAAAATATCATGTGAGGTTAGCTCAAACATAACCATCAAAATAAAAAGTCATTATTAACCATCATAAAGCATATCCATATGTTATATGTATACTAATACTGAAGAAAAATATGAATACTTATCCTTAGCTTCCAATACAAATTCTTATCTTCCATTTTTATCTTTCCTCTATATGTACTCTAGATTGGTTTCCTCGAAAAACAATCACCCAATGCCTTCATGCACACATACACATAGGGTTCATTACACACACATTTATACATGTAATATACCATCATTGAATACATGAATCCACACTAGTACGATATGTACCGTTTGTACACATTACCACCTGTACATGTGTACCTAATATCAATGTCTGTAATGTTACCTGCATGACATATACTTCATCCACATGTTTTCAACCTTATTAGTATTATGCAAAAAAATCCTTTATTCATTACCTTTAGGAAAGTTTGATCAAATCGTGCTTAATTTATCGATTGTAGGATAAAGAATTTTGTGGACCTCTTCAAATTCTGCAACGAGTGAATAATTTTATGTCAACATATTAAAGTGCTTTTATTTAGCCAATTATTTTCATGTGCCTTGTGGTTGCAGTACAATGTCAACAAAATAATACAATAGAAGTAAATTTAATTTGTCACTTACACAAGTTTTAAAAAAAAATGGAATATGACTTCTCCTTAATCATAAAGAAGACTATTGGCTATGATAGTTAGTTTGACATGGATATTTGAAGACTAAGAATAAGATTAACTTTTTCTTTAACGAAGAAAATGATCGTTTGGTACCCAAAGGTATCCCATATGTAAACTAATCATGTCATATGGTTTACTGTTTCTCTTTTTACACTTCTTCCAACCCTTCTTATCCATGAATAATTCAATGTATGTAAAAAACCAATTGAACAATCAGTAGGCAAGAACATCCACCTCCCATACATAAGTAATAAATGAAAGTTACATTGTATTCACTTCCACACATTCTAAATTTTTTAGGCATTATGTGCACCAAGGTGTGATCCTAGTGCATTTTTATGTTAACACCTCATTTAACATTCAATCAGCGCAAAGAGAATATAACTCATTTATCAATTATCAAATTCATTTACATGAATTCCTATGTTATTTATGCAATACTTTCTATGTAGTCCCATTAAGAACCAGACAACGCTATTAATGTAATCAGACATGCAGACTTCTTTAAGATTGCTAGATAGTCAACAATGTTACAAAATATGCATTTCATGTTTTGTGTTTGTCCATTTATTATATAGCCAATATATTTGGTGTACAATAATCCTAATTACCAGTACCACTTTAGTTATCATCTTCTTGATTTAGGAACACGTTTTTACATGATTTGTTATTCTCTTTCTTCCTCGTCTAAAACATTTGATATGTTCCATTTTTCTTGTGTCTATTATTTTACTAGCAGCCTAAGATCATTAGATCATCATAAGTTGTATTCATTTAAATCCTTTTTCTTTACCAAAAATTTGTTAACTAGTTCAGAATAGTCATGTTCTAAATCAAATGTACTTCTTACTAGCCATTAGGTTTCATTTGAATTGTTCTAATTTGTTTGTCTTTTATGTTTCATAAAGCTTATTTATACACCCAAATTATTTTAATCTTATCACTTCCCATATTAAATTCCTTCATAATATCTATAATCCTTTTATCGGAAGTATCTTTTTCTTGCTTTAGATCTGAAATCCTTCTATTTGTAAGATATCAGTAGAACCCCATCTATACTTGGATGGAGGTGAACATCAAGATTCTGAAGTTTGAGGTTGCATGCTTTGAGTTGACACATTGGAGTTCGAGTAAACTTACGAATGTGTCCTTGAAATTGTATTTAATATTGTCTTACTAATATTAATCGTGATCCTTAGGAGATTATTTTACACTTCCATTATTTATTGGTACTTTTGGGTGACATTCCCATTGACCTACTTATGAAGTTCATGCAATTATTCACATATGATGTCTTCATGCATACAATAATTTGTATTGCAAGTTTGCACATTATTCACAACTATGAACTTGGTTTAGTCTATATTTTAACATATAATTTGTGCTTCTAATTTATTATAGTTACAATTATTTAGATATTGTTTTACTCAAAGACACATATAGGTCAAAACTATGCATGTCCAATGAAATATGCATATGTTACTCAATATAATAACCTGGTAAGATTAAGTTCACTTAAATAGCATTTTCCCTAATGACAAAATTACATTCAAAAATGGATTGCATCATCAAATGTAGATGCAACAAATATTAAGTTGAAAGACAATTTTTACAAATACATAGTCTCATAAAATGACCTATCCTTCATGATATTATGATATTTCATGGGAAATTTTATTAAATAAACCCTCTAGAATCTTTTCTAAGGTGGAACCCACTTAAGTAACCATCAACTTATGTTAATGTTGATAGTCAAGGACTTCTTACCTGATGATTTATATAGTTTCCATTAATATACTTTAGTTTTTTATTTTTCCTCATGTTCTCCATGATCTATGGAAGGAAAGCACTTAACATTTTATTTCATAAAGGCTCATCACTTCTTCCCTTAATATTTCAATATCTCTATATGCATAGACATTGTAGCATAAACATTATTTCACTTTTTCCTAAGCTTGTTATATGATTTACTCCTCTTATTTGAAGGCATTTAATATTTGAACCCTCTCATTCCTAAATGATACATATATATTCTTTTTACAAATGTATTACCAATTATCCTATTGAATGTCTAATTAATATTGCGGTTATAGGATCCCACCTTCTATAAAATAACCATACTTTAAAATTGTTTATTTCTCCCACTCTATTATGAATCATCGAAGAGTATGAAAATATCTTAGACTGATTTAAGATCATTCAACAATAATTTAAGTTTTGACAAACTTCCACCACATATAATAAGTAGAATTTAAACCTTCACTTAATTCAATAAGTAGGCACAATAAAACAACTACTTCATTAATCGCACAACAAATAACATGTTGATTATTTATTTTCATTACTATTATTCAATATATTAGAATGATGTGTTTATTCTTCAAGCTCGATTACGAATATCTAGCATCTTAATAAGTTTTTAACTCAGGCTAATTGTGAGAGTTTTGATGCATCCATTCATGTAAGCATATCACTGCAGCTCATTGTGACCATGCCATTGGGACCTCCATGCAAGTCATACATATATGTAAGCATAGGCATGTTATCACACCATGAATATCTCCTTTCAACATAACGTAAATTTGCAACTTCGAAGATAAAGTATTCCTATCCTTCTATTTTATGCATAGAACAAAACAATTCTTATAAACTGTACACATTCTTCTATGTGGTTTGTTTATACACAAAGTTTTCCCAAGTATATTAAACTTGTTTTGACTACTTAAACAAGTATGCAGACTACTCTGGAACCAGTATCGCTGTCATCAAGGATATCATGTCATATCTATGAACATGTTCTGGTGGTTTTTTCACACATTCAGTGTACTAATAAAACATGTGCAATCTTCACCAATACAACCAATACATGCCACTACTAATAAGTATTTGCCATGTTTTTTTTTTTTTAACTCCCATACTTAGTTTAAATAGTCTTCCAATGTAGAAAGTCATTTAGTTAGAAAGAGTTCACTCATGCAATTCTGTAATCTTAACTTCATAATGATAATAATTTCAAATCTATTTTTAGTCGAAATATTTCCTGAATTATTTTCATGAATTTTCTTTCACTTGTGATAAAATAAATATGTGACATTTAAATTAAATTTGGAAGTTAGGGAATGAGCTTATAAATATTTACTCTTATTAGGAAAACCATGCTTAGTCTTATTGCCCAAATATGTAGTCCTCCGTATGCAGAGTTGTCATTGATAATGTATTGTAGTATAATAACATTTATCGTTCTCTATGACACAAGAAATAGATTGGTTAATCAGACAATTTCTTACCACTGGAGGACTTTTCATTCTAGCTCACAAGTGTAAGGCATACCTAAAAAAGACAACCCATTTAATTTTCCACAACATGTAAATTTGTTAGGAAGGACACGTGGATTTTAGAGGAGAAGCTCACTTATAACAGAATAGTACCATGGAACGCAACTTATGTTAAGGTTAACGAAATAGATTTGAAATATGTTGGGCTTCGTGAGTGCATGTTTGAATCGTGTTGTAGACACCAAGGACAGTAAGTGAAGCAGGTTGGACGAAAGGATTGATTTATTTATTGATCATCCGCCATCTTCCCATGACATCTCGGGTGGCTTGAACATCAATCAAGTAGGGTCTCTCCATACCCCATTGTCCTTGGTGTGCTGAATTGATCAAAAATCTCATGCATTAGGCTTCTCATCTTATAGACAAAAATGAACACTTGAATGCAGCAAGCACTGCAATATAGAACACATGTGAGCATGTCATCCTCCATTGCATGCGTACATAGTTGATGCATCAAAAACAAAGAATATTATGGAAGGAATTTGCTTGCTCTTTCTTTAAACCGACGTTCAAATGGTAATTACGTGTAGGGAGGGTATGACGTTGAAGGGATTTTTTCCTTATGTGTGATTATTCCTATTCTAGAAACGAATCTAGATTTATCAATAAAAAAGAAGAATATGTGGGATGACAATCCACTTAATTTTTATTTTAAGGAGTATAACTAAATGGGCCTTATCTTATGAATGCTTTTGTGGAAATCTAGTCCACTAGCAATCGCCTTAAATTCAACAGATAAGGCAACTGGAGAGGAAAACATTACCAACTGGAAACGGAAAAAGATGAATATCCTCAGTTAATCAATTTGAAAATTAATTTTGTGCTTTAAATCTAGCATCTTATGGTTTAATTCCAACATTTAACATTTTTTTCTTTTATATCTCGATTTACAAGTTTCTAGGTATTACCTCACTGAGGCTCCCTCCTTCATCCACTAATTTCCTCACCCAAGGGATAAGTATAGTGAATTCTGGTAAAAGGTAAGAGTTTCAAACCATATTCATGAGGTTGGGTAGGAACTATGAACCATTTCAACAAATATGATCCCAATATGTATTTATCTGAAAGAAAAAATCTCTCACGAGTGAATTCTCTTGGCAGCTCTGATTCTCTTTTTGCAACAGTTACGAAAATACCAACAAATACAACTACTGCTACAATGGAGGGAACTGAGGAAATATCCTCAACTATTAATTTTTACAAGTTTCCTACAATATTCTTTAGTTTCTTGGATCCTACCATCTCGAATTATTCCAATTCTCTAAGATTTGTATGACAAGGTGGGACTCACACAGAATGTGGAGAGTCTCTATGTACTTTGTCAATGTCTCTTCGGCGTATCTTATATCTATGTAAATTGGAGTCAAGTTGGAGTCCCCAAGTGAATTCTATGGACTCGAGCTTCAATACAATTTCTCACATACCCCTTGGGCAACACACCACTAACTAACTACTATTCTTTAATTGATACATGATGTGGACTTCTAGGTTCCATTAATGGACTTATTTACTACAGCACGAATAAACCCTTCAATATTTCTTGTGCATACATTACTACTCGGAGGGAAGAATCAATCATGGGCATTCAACATGATGAGATTATGCATTCATAGTTCAGTACTTTGATGACTTCATACAAGTATTAATGGATTTGTTAGCATAAATACACTATTTCTAGCATTGCCATATATCATTGTCATAACCCTATGAGCATAGTTGAAAGAATACTGACATATATCTTATGCTATACGAACCTCGGTAGTTGCAATTCACTCGATAATGCATAATGCATAGCATAGATAACATGAACCATAAGTTATACATTTTCAAGCCTCAGACCTTAATTATATATATCTATATATAGTATCTCAAGCATAACTATTCACCATATTAAAAACTGAGATAGCACATAAGTTTAAAGATGTGACAACATAAAAATTATTGCATAAAGGCCACATATTATGTTCCTTCACTAAATTTAACTGGGCTTACATTTATGTACAATAATTGTGACATGTATTCATATATAATCATCTCATAGCAAGGAAAAATCAAGGAAATTATCTGATATGCTAAATAAATTGACAACATAAAGGGTAAGGAGTGAACATGTAGGACATCCCATGGAAACTA
>APFE031070678.1:0-10338 GCA_000404065.3 Pinus taeda
CCCTTGAAAGATAAGGTAAATAAATCCCAATAACACACTAACTGGAGAGAAGAGAGAGACCACCCATTTCTAACCAATAAAAGGAAGATTCCGCCATGAAACCCTAATGGAGCACACTGCCTAGGCACCTACATCGCTCCTCTCTTTCGTCAAATGATGACAATCCTTGTACTAAATACTATGTGTGTGAGATGGATTTTTACAATGTGTGGAATTTCACTAAGTGTGACTTAATTATAGTCTCTGTTCCCTTTGACTAAGAGTCATGACCTTTTAATCATGACTCTTTACATAATCTATTTAGTTTTTTTATTCTTATTAATCTATTATTATTTTATACATAATAATTGTGTGATTCCTTAGGTGTACAAATGCAAGGCTAAGCTCCTACATGTGTAATATTGGTTATAACATTGAAAAATTGTTGTTTCTTGTAGTGCAAAGGTTTTTATGATGCTTTTTTGTGGTAGATAAATGACCTCATCTTTTAGCTTGGTTCTTCCCCTCAAATCCCATGCACGGTGATAAAAAGTCCGTGATAAAGAACATAACACTATTGAATTCTTTTTTCACTCCCAACCACCTCATTTAGAGATATATGCCACTCTTCACAAATGTGATTAGTGCCTTGATTACACATGGGACTACATTTTAGATCTTTTTTATTTTGATCTTATTTGCAAACTCCTTGGTGTTGAAGACTTGGGTGTAGTTGTTGAGAAGTTGGTTACTTGTTTAGTGGAATTCATGCCACCACAAGAGGAAGGGAGTTCATTTGTCCTAAATATTTAATTATCCTCTCCAAATATGTGCACATAAATGACACCTTTTCCACTACTTGTTGAGAAACCAAACATTGGTTAGATGGCCCCTCGAATATTTTGACAACCCACTACCACCATCCTAGTGAAGTTGCTACAATATTTATGGTTCAGAGTAATTTGTGTGCAACAAACATCGCTCTTCCACAGGTTCCCCTATATCATGAATTCACATATAGGCACTTGCATATGTTTTATATCAACTCCTTGAGCCTCGTGTCTTCATTGTAATATATAATTGTTTTGATGATCACTTCTTAGTGAGTACTCTCCATAGAAGGGCCCTTTACTAATGGTAGAAGTAGATCTCACACTAGCCACATTCTAAGATTTTTGCAGTAAGTTTCAAAAGGAACAAAGTCATAAGATATATTTGTGGACATATATGCCTATATTTATCAACGTTTTGTTATTTTTTCATAGGGCTATATTTTTCTTTGCTTTGATAATTGCATTTCTTCATTAACACATTAAGTTCACCCCATAATATCATAAAATTATTCATACTTAAATCATTATTCGACATCATATGCCACTATGTAGAAAGAACAATATCATCATCATCAATGTAGCGAAACATAAAGGACCAATAAAAGAAAAGCATTCACACCTAAAGACACCAGGATTGGTCGGAGACTAGGGTAAAACCCATTATGGGAAAATCCTTTCAAATTCTTCTTCTTAGTAGATTTTCATCAAATGATTAAGAAAAAGAGAGTACAATGATCCATACCTTAATCTATGCAACTAACCAACAAAACAACTACAACATCTATGAAATGAACCCAATAATGTAGATACTCAAAGCCCTGATTCTAAAGTCTGTAATGAACTATCACTGTCTGCGGGCAACAATCGAACACTGTGGTCAATGATCGAAAACTTCATAAGGCTAATATTTCATCTTTTAGGTCCCAATTGCACAGAGGAGGTGTCATGCGAGTGACTGTAACTTCCCAGTCGCTCCCTTAAGCATGACATGCAAGTGACCAGGGTTAGATATGGAATGCGGAAACTGTAGAATTTTTGAATAATTTAACACATATTCAATGGAGATTATCCTGATCATGTACTATTGCGGAAAACACACACAATACATAAGCTCCTCTACGTTGATCATCAATATAGCAGCATCAATAACAATAAAACATCAAGAGCATTCACACATTAACACAGTATGTATCCCGAGGAAAGAATCTCGCTAAAAACCCCAACTATCTGTATATTAATGATTGAGTCATGTAACATTACACAGCATAATACTTCTCACAAGTATCTCCACCTCTGTTACACACAATACAGCTCAGATCTGAATCAATCACTGGCCCAAATCTCCTTTGCTGCTTGCCTGCCTCCGCTGCTTAATACCTGCTCAAGAACTGATGATAATTCCAAGGCAAGCACGTATTTCCTTGGCTAAATCACGTGAGCACAAGCTACAATGTGGGAAAATATGTGAGCAAACTCATTGGCATACTCAATCCCTTTATTGTGCAAGATCTGATGCACAACTATAGTCACAACTGATAGCAATCTGATTCTCTAACACCTGTCCCTGCTGAACTGAACATGCACTGACATGCAACTGACTTAACTGATGTATTCATTAGTTGTATTATGAGTTAATAACTTGTGAATTATTAATAACTAATTCACCCAACTCATCTCTAGTCTATTTTCCAGTTAGACTAAATACAACCAGTTTAACAAAGCTAAACTGAACACAACTCCATCAACTGCACCTCCAGTCCACTAAACTCAACTCATTGAGTTCTAACTGAAGTCATGCATGCAAATATTAGTCATCCCATAGGTAACCACGTATTTCCTTCTGGGATCTGCATGTACCACATCCGTAGCTCATCCTGAAGTGCTCCAAGAGAATAAGACAAAGTTTATAGTCTAAATATTATTATGAACTAATAATATTTGACTGTCCTATATTTAGACTGAGCAGTCACTCCGCTGTGGTGTCACTCCGCTGTGATCTAAAAATAGAAGTCCATCTATTTTTTCCAACTTGATCAATCATCCATAAACAACAACCTGCAATCCATAGACATGATCCATATGTCTAAAAATAGACATAGTCTAAAAATAGATTTGTGCCAAAAATAGCCTGCGGGCCCACTTAGTGAAGGCGACTCTTTTCACTAAGCTCCATCATCTTGTTGAAATCTCAACAAGCATTTCTTGTTGCACACTTTTCAACAGAAACCCTAACTCCCAGTTGCATGGATGGAGAGTTATCCATGCGAATAGAAGGATATAGTCACACGGATGAGATTCTATGTGAGCGAATTCGGTCGAATCCTTCCTGTGATGTGCCTGCGAATGAGGCTCAAAACCCTAAATTAGAGATGCAAGCTTCAAACCCTACAATTTCACCTCAGAGCAAACCTGATCCTCCGTGAATGAGCCTCAGACCTGTGCGATACAAAAACCAAGATAAAATAATGTCTCATGATTGTGTCCAAATGAGGTAGAGGTCACTTGTATTTATAGCTTTCCAAGGTGATCCACTTTGCTTTAGGGCCGACCTTGTCAAATGTGTACACGAGGGAGTTTCTTCATAAGTACACTTTCCCTTATTCATTTTGAGTGATATTTAGGTCGATTTTGGCCCTTTCGAAAATGGGAATTTAATGAAATCACTATCTCCCTCATGTGAGCTTTCCAAAGTGGAATTTGACCGCAGTTGCATATTTTTAACACTCCCTCTCAACAAGGGAGAATTCCACCTATATCATGTCATGTGTATCTTGTCATCAAATCACTTCCAATCTCAAGCAACTCATCATATCAATTCATCTCTTGTTCATTCCTTCTTGAATCTTGATTGTCCCTACTCATATGATGAATAATCTAAGAAGAATAAGTTTTCATTAGAGGGGAGCCTAAGATGCCGCCCTCTATTAATTGGACTACTACCCGGAATCTATGTCAGTGGGATACTACCTAGAATCTCTGCTAGTGGGCTACTACGTGGAATATCTGCTAGCGGGTTACTACCTAGAATCTCTTCCAGTGAACTACTACCTACAAATATCAGCAGGGAGTTATATCTATGATTCACATCAACATAGGAGAGCATATCATTAGGTAGCATATCTGAACCTGGAACCATATTGGGGATAATATATCAACCCAAAATCTCATGGGGGATATACTACTACGACCCCATATTGAGAAATAGGTGATGTAGGGGAGATACTACTCAAACCATCCTATTTCCTACTAATCTTCCCAATAATGACCCTCAAGAGTCATATGGTAGAACACTTGCATCATACTTCGAGCTTAGATGAGATACTCGACTTACCAAGAGGTAAGGACCACATGCCTCCAAGCCTCCTCAACCCATTGGCTAGATGGGGAGGGACAATCCCAACAAGCCTTGCTTGTGGGTATGATGCCAACTGGGGTATAGTTTGCAATGACCAAGATAAGGTGAGATACTACTGCAACCCTATGGGTAACATATATGGGTGTTACCTTATTGTCCATAGTTCCCTCAACCATAGGAGCCCTCTATCTCAATTCCTCACCCTGGGAACTCAAATAGGGGGGAAGAGCTAGCTCAGTCTCCTCGATCAATGATGCTCTCATCATACTCATATCTGGTATCATCTTGATCATCATGTTGCAATAGAAGCAGTCCCTTGTTCATACAAGACATCAAATCAAATATCATATTAGAACAAAAATAATCATATATATCACAAAAATGATACCGTAGTCATCCTCTCTCTCAAGGAGGTGCAAAACACAAACCTCAATTTGTCTAGATTCTCTGCCATCAGTTCCCACTCTTTATCATCATCATGTATCCATGTCATATCTAGATCCTACTCAGATAACTCTCAAAGGAGCTTCTTCATCTTGACACATAGCTAGCCATGCTGGAAACATCGTACTCAACCTCAGTCGTGCTATAGATCTCTTATCCCAAATATCATTTCATATCTCATACTAAGGAAACATCCAAATGTGCTCATATCATCAATAACAATCCTAATCATCATTAATACATCCAAGTAGTCACATATCACAGGAAGATTGTCCCATGCAAATATTTTGAAGGATGTTAGGAAGCAAATCAATGTGAATGAAGCGACTCAATCATAAATTGACTCAGGTTCTATGTAAAACATATATGTATATGAATGGGTGTTCAAACGAAACATCAATGCTTCAATCAACTGTCAGTTTCCATGTCAATTTCAACAATATTTCTTTACAACTTCTTGAAATTCAATTAGAGTGTCAAAGGATTTGCATTTCCAGTTTCCAACAATTTTTCAATGGCTTCACAATATAGATTTTCTTTTCTAACTTCAGAAATTGATACATCATGCCATGATTCAGTATTTCGAACTTCAAAATCCATCTCCCTCTTACTTAGATCATTAGAGGCTCATAACCTGTCAAGAGTAGACCATCAATATAAAATCAAAAGCAAAATCAAAGTCATACCTTGGAACTCTTCTGAAGTAAATGTTTGGATTAACACATCTTCTTGAATTCACCAGATAATTGTCAATACAGACATATCTGGATTATGGAGCTCACTTCAACAATGTTCTATGCACATATAACACTTTACCGAACCAATATGACGAGTCTTACACGAATCAAGGCTGTTAGATAAAAAGTAATATTAAAGTAATCAATATCATCTATATCAAATAATTTAGATCAGGTGACAAGTAGAGCTCTCGTTAAGTCATGAATTCATCTGTTACCATGCCGACAAGTTGTTATTTATCAAGCAATATCAATCCAAATTTCATCTAGTCATCCTCATGATCATAATATAAGTCACTAGATGCAAATGCATACACCAGAATAAGTTATGCAGGTTCCATCCATTCATTATTAGATTACTTTACAATGAATCACAATTGTCAATACTTCAACATATTTGATAAGAAAGAGGAGGCCAATACAAAACCATTATCGAATACTAATATTAGTCATTTAAAGTCACTATGCCCACATAGCATTGTTATCAAGGCAAATCATTAGTTGTCAAATAAAATCATTAGCCATTAGGTCAAATCCCAAATTCACTATCATAGTGATATCCGTAGTCTAGAACATATCTCAACCTCAAGTGAAAGTTCTAAGTCATTATCAAGCACCATGTAAAACTCCAAACACTGCTCATCTCTATCAATCGACCAAATCATGTCAAACTATTGTAGCACACAGTTTAAACATAATGACACACACACACACACACACACACACACACACACACACACACACATATATGCATGTCCCGGTCACCTGCAAACATAAGTTCAGTTTATAAATTCATTCAAACTTTCCTACTCACATATCTTTCTGTTTTCTTCTCCACATATGTAGGACTAACATCCATCATGTGAACATTTGATTTCATGCATAAAACTTCATTTTTGTGTCCAACAGGTATATTCACACCCATATGATTTCTCTGGGAGTACTTTGGAGGCTACAATCGCACTCTTGACCTTACTTCCATGCGGCTGAGAGGTTATAGTCACACCTGTAACCTTGCTTTCGTGCTGAGGCTTAGAGTAAGGGAAAACTCTCTCTTCTCAGATCAGAACTTTGTTGCATATCAACAATGTTAGATATTTTTTTGTTTATGCCCATAAAACATACTTCAACAATAAAGAATATACATATAATTCTAGTGGTAATAGGAGTAATGATCTTATGGAGAGATTATCCTTTTGAATGGGAAGCCACTTCAGTCATCTTTATTCAGGCCATAAACTTGTCTATAATACTGCCATGCATCAACAAATCTGTTAGATCATAAAGTCAGACTATATCACATATTCAACGTGGTCATATATGTTAGCATCAACTACTTATCCATGACATCATGACATCGATATTTCATCAAGGGTTAGTGTCAAATAGCTAATAGGAGCATACTTCAAGAAACATGATCACAACATTACTTCTTCATAACTCAATCCATCAAGTCAGGGCATTCAATTTTAACATATGCCATAATTACCAAGGCAATCAAAACATAACCATGGTCAACAAAATATACTGAATATCAATCTCATTGTTATATTTCTATCATCATGGCTACCATGCTCAATATCAATAGTATCAAGTTATCATATATTAGAATAAAGGTGCTAGCTTTCTTCATGGGATGAAGATATAAAAAATGATAGATGTTAGCCAAACATAAAGTACACCAATATATCAAAAATCAATATTTCCATGTAGCTTCATAGAATCAAGAAATTCATTATGTAAGATACTTGTTCAACATCAAGTGCACCATTTCATCATAAGAACCATGAATCCAAATCACTTTCATATGCATGCATGAGCCATTTGAGAAGGATAGATTCTCATCATACCTTAGGGATTACCTTTCCATCCAATATTATAGACCTGAAACATAACATTGAAACAATATATCATGAATACCTTGCAATATTCAAATACGAGTGCATCCTTTCATTTGAAATAAGCAACTTTTAGCACATTGTCATCTTTTCATCAGGTGGCTTTTATCTTTTCCTGATCTAGCCATATTTCCTACACCTTAAATGATCCTCAATAAGGATATACTTATCATATTTCATTAAGGAGGTTAGAAACATCCATATACTAGAAAAAATAGTAATTAGATCAATAAGTCTAAACAAAAGTAAGGATATAGAGAAGCCTCATAATCAGAAAGAAATTATCTTTAGTGAGAGGTGATCCCTCTCACTCTTGAACCAACCTTCAAGAGACATCATTGTCCATTCATCGAATTTATCAACAACTAGGCCTACTAGTGACTATCCCATCTAGGGCTTCATCAAATATGGTACAAGTAATTGAACATTTCCACATTGACCATGCTAGGTTTCATATCTCAAATATTTTCCATAAACCAGAGTTTCTCTCAAACCCTAACCTCATAATATCCATCAAACTCTAATACAAAAAGTTGCCTAAGGTTTTATTAAAACCCCAAAATTATTTTAGGTCTCCTCCATATTCTTATTGCTTCCATCAATGGTGTCATCATGGGGGTGATATCCATGACTTTTATTCAGCCCAACTTTGATACCATGTTAATTTTTCATAGGGCTATTTTGTTCTTTCCTTTGATAATTGAATTTATTCATTAACACATTAAGTTCACCCCATAAAATCATAACATAATTCATATTTACATCATTATTCAACAACATATGCAACTATGTAGAAAAAACAATATCATAACCATCAATGCAACGAAACATAAAGGAAAAATAGAAGAAAGTCATTCACATATAGAGACACTAGGATTGGTCGGAGACTAGGGAAAAACCCACAATGGGGAAAACCATTTCAAATTATTCTTCTTAGTAGATTGTAATCAAATTATTTAGAAAAAGAGAGTACAATGATCCATATCTTCATCTATGCAACTAACTAGCAAAACAACTAGAACATCTATGAAATGAATCCATGAATGTAGATACTCAAAACCCTGATTCTGAAGTTTGTAATGAACTGTCACTATGTGTGGTCAACTACCGAATGTTGTGGTCAATGAGAAAAAACTTTGGAAGACTAATATTTCATATTTTAGGTCCCGGTTTCTCGGAGGAGGTGTCATGCTAGCGACTATAGCTTCCTAGTCACTCCCTTATGCTTGGCATGCGAGCGACTGGGGTCAGATCCTGATTGCGGAAACTTCAACTCCCAGTTGCATGGATGGAGAGTTTTTTGTGTGATTGGAAGGCTATAGTCACACAGATAAGCTTCTATGCAAGCGAATTCAAGCGTATCCTTCCTGTGTTGTGCCTGCGACTGAGGCCCAAAACCCTAAATTAGAGATGCGAGCTTCAATGTTAGGTCCCTATAATACTAGTGATTACGCTATTACTATTGGATTTGTATCCCTTATTAATATTGTTGTGCCCCTATTGTCCCCATATTTTTATTATTGTTCTCCATAGAATTCCTCTATTATTATTTTTGTGCCTTTATATTATTATTGTTAGGTCCGCTGGGTTATATTGTGACTCCTTAGACTCCTATATATAGAAAGGAGGTTTTGTCATTTGAATCATCAAAGAACCATTCATTTGTGTAATTTAAAGGAGGTTGACCCCCTCAAAGAGGCTGAATTATAAGGTGTTGATATATCTTTTCTATCTTTTTGGTGAGCTAGTTTCATAACATTTGGTATTAGAGCTTTGGATTCTAGGGTTTCGTTGCTCCAAATAGGTCATCGTGGCATTTTTCCTATAATTTTTTTTTTTGCGATGTTTCAGAAGAAAAAAAAACCCATTTGAGACGAAATCGAACTGAACCTCGGTTCTGAATTTCAGAGCGTTTTACACTATATTTGTGGAGATATGATCTGAGGAAGTTGGTCTTTTTGCAGAATCATGAATTACATTCCAACTAGGTGACCTGGGGAAAATCGTCATAACTTTCTCTCTGAGCATCGGATTGAAATTTAATAAGAAGGTACAAAAAGAGGATGGAATTTAGTTTCTTGTATATATATTTTTAGAGCTAAAGGTCAAAATAGGGACACGTGGCACGTCGTACAAGTTCGCTCTACTGAACTAGTCTTTAATCAGGTCACTGTGGGAGATTTGGCATAACTCTTACTTGGAGAATCCAATTTGGATCAAACTGGTGGCATTAGAAAGAGGAATCAGAGGGCTACTTCAAATCTCAATTTCAGAAATAGATGATCCGAAATTACAAAGATACATCAGAAGCAATATCAAGCTCCTACAAAGTGAAAAAAGGTGTGTAGATTTTTTTAAATTTTTGCTTAAGCTTGGTTTGAAAAATTATTTTGAAGGAATTCAAAGGGCATAGTAGAGAATTATTATCGATAACTGATTCCCCGAGGAAAGAAAATGCAAACACCTAGTAAGCAACCTGAAAGCTCTAGCATGAATTATGAAGAAGAGGAAGAAATGCAACATGATATATCAAAATTATGAGACCAAGTGCAAAAAATGTCACTCGCACAAAAAGTAACAGAATCTAAGATGGATGGTTTAAAGAAAGATGTAGAAGCTAAGATGAATGATGTGGAATATAAGATGGACAATTTGAAGATAGATTTGAAGACATGCATGGCAGATTTGAAGACAGATTTGACAAATTTTCTACAAGAAATACTTACTAATGGTGAAAGGGTAGTAAAGGAAACTCATGATGCGAACAAAAGAAATGTTTATCATGATTTCATAGACTCTAATGTTGGATCGAAGACCCACCATATTCCAAAAATCAATATGAGGAAGTTTGATGGCAATGATCTCGCAACATGGATATTACAGATGGAGCAATTTTTCGATCTCAATAATGTGCAAAACACACAAAAGGTACGTATTGCAAATTTATATTTGGAACCAAATCAATTTGTATGGAATCAATGGCTTTGCTCTGATAAATAAATTATCACTTGGGAAAATTTTATGGAAGAATTGACAACACATTATGAGGATACAAAAAGCAACACTTTTTTTAGCCAATTGATAAGTCTCAA
>APFE031070679.1:0-22180 GCA_000404065.3 Pinus taeda
TGTACAAGGATTTGAAGATTTCTATGGATAAATATGTGTTGCATGGTGATTTTTATGCTTCAGAAATGGATAATATGGATGTTGTTTTGGGATATCCTTGGATGGAATCCATGGGTACTATCAATATTAATGTGCAGAAGAAATTCATCAAGCTATGGTATAAAAAGAATAAAATTACATTACAAGATATTTCCATCCATAAACAGGTAGAGCACATGGAGGCTGAAGCAGAAGATGTTCAAGTGACTGATATATCAGATGATGAGCCTTTGATGATTGACAACCAAACACAAACAGAGGCTGCAGAAGAAAATACTACAGGTGATGATACATCAGAGGAGGGCTCAGTGGTTGAAGTCATATTGAAAAAGAAGACACCACAACAGGCACCACAACAGGGTGAAGTCAAGCAAAAGACACCGTGGGTTAAAACTTCAACATATCATCACCCACATCACCCCGCAAGACAACCATCAAGATGGCAAGCAGTTAGTCACAAGGAAAACAACCCCCACAAGATGGATACAAAGGAGAGACGATCCACCTACTACACATCAACACAGAAGAGCGGCCATGGTCAACTTCCATCTCAAACAAGCGAGGCACCAGCGAGATCGAGGGTTCACCTTTCTCTTGGATGGCTAGAGGCACGTGCATGGTATCAGTGGACTACTCTTTTGAGTAGATCTTATTATTTGTGTTCTTCCCATGTTTCAGGGACGAAACATGCTAAGGGGAGTGGAATGTTATATACCTAGGGGGGTAATATGGGGTATCGAGGGAGGTACCCAAGGTAATAATGTAATAATAATGGGATGGGCCATAGTAATAAATAAGGTGGTTAACCATGTCATGTAAGGGACCACAAGTAGTTAATAATAATGTAAGGGGCCCATGGTATTAGTTGATGGTATGAGGAAACCATGGTAATGATGCATGGTATTGTATGTATGAGGCCTATATAGAGGCTAGAGACTCCACATGGAGAGATATGAAGAGAAGTATTCTTGTATGAAAAAGCATATGGCTTGTGGAGTATTCTCCTTCCTTAAGGAGTGAATGTATGGTGTTGCCCTACCTTAAGGGTTTGATAATAAAGAAGCATTTCATATCATTTCTTGGGTTTATTTGCATAATCTTATATTTTCATATCAAATCCATAATATTCTTGGGTTAGATCTACAACATTTTTATTCTAATGATGGAAGGGTTAGGTAGAGAAATCAAAGCTACCAAAGAGGAAGGAAGCATTCAAGGACTGAGAACCACTCGAGATGGAGACACGGTGACAAATCAACAATTTGTGGATGATACTATGCTTCAAGGCATACCTATAGTCAAAGAAGCCAAAGCATTCAAGAAAATCTTGCATGAGTTTGTAATGGCTGCAGGCACTGAGGTAAGTCTTACTAAATCAAAGATCTTCTTTTCAATACTGATATTCGATTTAGAGAAACCTATATAGAATTTTAGGATTTCAAAGAGATTCATTGCCCTCAAAGTATCTGGGATTTCCCCTCTCTGACAAACCATTGCACAAACACATCTGGGAGCTTGTTTTGAATAAACTGAAATATAAAATAAGCAAGTGGACAAATAGAGCCCTAAATTTAGCAGGGAGGCTAATTCTCACCAAGGAAATCCTCCAAACCATCCCTATTTTTATGCTATCTGCCATTCTGGCACCAACTAGAGTCATTAATCAAATTAGAAACATTCAAAGAAATTTTCTCTAGGGAAAATGTGAAGAGAAGAAGAAATGGGATCTGGTGGCTTTGGATAGGATATGTAAACCTAAATCCCATGGTGGTTTGGGTTTACATGACCCAAAAATTCTAAACAGAGTTCTGGGTGCTAAAGTTTGGTGGAGATGGCTGAAAGAAATAGGAGCCCCCCTGGGCTAAACTATGGAAACAAAAGTATGTAATGAATTGGCAGGAAATGAACCTTATAAGAATGACAGGACAAGTGAAAGGTTCACAAGTATGGAATAGGGCCTGGGAGAACAAAGCCTTAGTTCAAAAACATAGTTTCTGGGAGATCAGAAGTGGAAAATGGGGCAGATTCTGGGAGGACAATTGGTAGCAGGAAGGCAATCTCAGAAGTGAGGAATTAGCAAGTATCCAGAAAAATACCATAAACAAAGGTTTTAATTAGGGTGAGTGACTATTGGGATCAGTCAAGGAACAATGGAAAATGGAGAATATGGAAACTTCCAGTTTACAATGAGATGAACATGTTGAAAAATCAAGCTAAAGCCCTTGAAGATATTATGGACAAAAGGCAGATTCTAACCTCAACTTCAGATGATCAATTAATATGGGGAAGCAATAAGGCAGGTGGCTTCAACCTCAAAGAAGCCAAAAGAATATTTATAGGGTTGAACTTCCTAAGCACTAAAAAGACTTAGAAAAACCTTTGGACTAGCCCTCATTGGATGAAGATCAAACTCTTCAAGTGGCTGGTTCAACAAGGCAAGATTCTCACTTGGGAAATTCTAAGAAAGAGAGGCTTCATTGGCCCCTCCAGATGTCACCTGTGTGGACAACAGGAAGAAACCTCAAGTCATCTCCTCAATCTATGCTCCTTCATTGCCACATTATGGAACTAGGCTAGAAATATCTTTGAGCAGATAGACATGCAGGAAAATGATATCATAGCTACGCTAAAGAATTAGAGACAAGATTTCTCGAACAATGAGATAATAAATGCAACCTAGGATTTGACTCCAGGGTTCATAATCTGGAATGTGTGGAAGGAGCACAACAACAAGATTTTCAAAGACAAAATAGGCCCAATGAGCAGCGTCATCAAGCTAATCCTTAAGCAACTCAAGGAAATGGCCAACATCCTTGGGAGTGTCTTTGCAGGTAAACCCATAGGTCACAGAGAGGTAAGCATCCTGAAAAAGTTGGAGCTTTAGGCTCATCTCCCTCAAAGCCCTCTGCAGATCAACAAGCATAACTCAGAAGGAGAGGTTTTCTGGCACCCCCCTTCTTGAGGTTTCTTTAAATTTAACATAGATGGAGCCTCTCATGGAAATCCTGGAGATGCTAGGTATGGAGGAGTCATGAGAGACGAGAAGGGAAACATACATGCAATTTTCTATAGTTATCTTGGAAAAGCTACCAACAATATGGCTGAACTCATGGCAATGGAACTATGCTTGGAAATACTGATCAAGTACAACATGCATAATGTCATCATTGAGGTTGACTTGGAATTAGTCATTAATTCAGTTAAGCAGATAAGTGCAGGATCTGCACTAGAGAAAATTTTAGGTCACTAGTGGCTTCTGGAAGTCTATCACAAAATTCAATCACACCTAAGAATTCTAAGAACTCTCAGATTTGTGCATGTTCGTAGGGAAGCCAACAAAGTAGCAGACTAGCTGGCCAATGAGGGGTTAGAAGCAAACGCGCTGACATGTGTTACAGGTGGGAGGAGGTAACGGATAATAGACTGTGAGATGAATGCTCATCTCGGGCTCTCATGGACAGACAACAATATTAGAACAGACCAGGAGACAGTGTTTTACCTTTCTTCAATGAGGAATAAAAACACAGTAGAAAGTTTTAAAAATGAGGAGCACTTTAGGACCTCTTAGAAAGTTAGCAAAGTCTACATTATACTAGGAGCTATAGGGAGGAAAATCTTGGAGGAGATATGCCACCAAGAAAAATGACAACAGGAAACAACAGTCTACCGAGAAGATCGACATAGGGATTCTAGGTAGGAGGCGACCCTTTTGGGTGTGTCTTCCTTGAGTAGTGTATTGGGGACAAGGGGAAAAGAAAATCAGAGTCCGGAACTACTTGGGATAAACCACCCTCATTGGGTGCCTTATAACCTAGAAGCGGTTTTCCTGAAAGTCATGCAATGCCACTCAGCGACCAATGCGTGGAGGGGGAAGGAGAGAGCTTACCGCCCTCATCGCATGGTATTCCTCGGGCTTATGTGCTATGCTACTTTGATTTTGGCCATCGGATTAGTAGGGGGAAGATCTACGGCCACAGTTTGTTGTGCAGGTTTGTGGGACGAGATGGTCAAAACCGCTTAAAGTTTACCACTCTTATCAGGCGCACTTAAACCCATAAGCGGCTTTTTAGAAAAGCTAACAATGCCACTCAGTGAGAAACACGTGGCAGGGGAGGGTCAGAGAATAATGCCCTCATCGCATGGTATTCCTTGGCCATTTAGGCTATGCAATATGGATAGTAGACATCGGATCAGAAGGGGAAGATCGATGGCTATAGTAGATCGAGTAGTTTAGTGGGTATTCTGCGGGCTACTGCTCCGCGTGTTACAAATTTAGACCGTCAGATTAAAAGGAGAAAGATCAATGGTTGTGGACAAGTGTTCAGACTCGGGGGTCCATGCCTTTTCTTGTGGTTCCATGGCAATTTAGACTTTGGTTTTTGTTTGCATAAGTGCTGCTTTTTGTTGTGGGCACTTTGGGTGTTTTCTTTGGGGGTTTTCCCCTCTTCCCTTTGTGGGGTTTAGCACCTTTGAGCACTTGTTGTAAACTTTGTACATTATTTTCTTTCCTAAGTCAATAGAAGGTTCGTCTCTTTCTTCAGCAAAAAAAAGGTATATTATCCTAGGGTTTTTCTCCTTCAAACAAGATAAATTGGAAGTTTTGATCTAAATTTATTTTTGGGATGTTTTAGAATAACAATTTTTTATGGTAAATGGGACAAATATATAGGTACGTATGATCAAAATTTAGGGTTTTGGATCATTATACTTTCTAACATATGGCCTATAACAGTTTGGGTTTGTGAAAACTCCCTAAATCAGTGTCAAATGAGCCATATTAAAATTTTTACTATAATTTTTCAAAAAAAGTTTCAAACTGTGAAACTTCTATGATACTAAGGAGACATAGAAATGTAATATTAGTAGAAGTTTAGGTTTTGTATCATTACACTGTGTTATGTATCCAAATTAAAATAACACAGAAACGTAAGAAAAGATAAACCAATGACTTGATAATAAGCCACTTCGAGGGGACAACCTCCATTTACATCACATAAATGAATAATTCTTGGATGATTTAAATCACAAGACCTTCTTGGTATATATTTGAGTCTAAACGATCAAAATACAATTAGGGCCTACATAACAATAATAATATAAGGGCTCAACAATAAAAATAGTGAGCTTCTTTGGGGCACAACATTAATCATATGGGGGCTACACTAGTATTATAGGGACCTAACATGCCCCTCTACTTCATAAAAGTGTTTTCCCTGATGCTTTAGCATTTTTCGATGCTTCTATATGAAATAATTATCCTCTCATGTGGAATATTCAACAGGTAATTTATTCCACTTAATGAGATACTCTGGAATTGATCAATTTCATAGTTGTCGGATTCTTGTTTTTGTGGTTGCTTCAAGATCCAATATGATTTTTCCTTCCTCATCAAGTTCTAGAAATATAGTTTGAACTAGGATCTTGTCACCTATAACCTTGTTTAAGCATGAAACATGGAAATTTGGGTGTACTCGCAAAGATCCAATCAGGTCCAATTTGTATGCCATGGTACCAATATTTTGCAACACTTTGTAAAAGCCATAGTACTTGGGGGGCAATTTGTTATCCTTATTAGCTTGCTTGAGGGACATTTGTTTGTATGGTTGTAGCTATAAAAATACTCAATCGCCAACGTCAAAAATTCTTTCAATGTGATGTTCATTTTCCTATTGATTCATTTGATTATGTGCTAGAGTCAGGTTATCCTTTAAGAGTTAGAGAACCTTTTATTAATTCTCAATGTGATCTTCTACTGCCTGAACCTTATAATTTTCTCTTAAATATGATGTTATGGATGGTGGATGATATCCACAAAGTGCCATTAATAGGATCATTTTTATTGTGGTATGGAAGGGAGTGTTATACCATGAATCTGCTAGAGGTAACCACTTTACCCATTGTGTTTGTTTATCAGATAAAAAAAATGAATATATCCTTCCAAACATTTGTTCAATATCTTAGTTTACCCATCATATTGATGATGATAATATGAGCCATGAGCTAATTGAGTACAGACAAGAAAATAATTTTGTCTAAAAATTTATAATGAAAATGGGATCTTTTTCACTTATAATAATATTTGTGTTTCCATGTATCTTTTGAACTATTTCCACAAATTCAGTAGTGACTATACTGGCTTTGAAAGGATGAGGTATTGTAAAAAAGTGTGCATAATTGGTAAATATATCAACTACAACCATGATGACACTCTTTCCTTTGGAATTGGGTGAACTTGCGATAAAATCCATGGACACATTCTCCCAATGGTGACTAAATGGTTAATAGTTGTAAAAACACCCAAGGTCTTAATTGTGTCAACTTTATTCTATTGCCAAACTAAGCATTCTTGCCCAAACTTCTGAATATCAGATTTAAGGCCATCCCCAAAAAAATATTTCTTGACCCTATGGTAAGTTTTTAAAAACCATTAGTTCCCTCATATAGGATAGATCTACACTTCCAAAAGTACCTTTTGTTTAATTTGGGAGTTCTTACATAGATATAAGTGATGTTTATACCATAATGAATCATTTTTCCAAATAAATGTATTAGATGCATTGGGGTCTTGCTAAAAATTTTGAATTAGTGTCCACACCTCTTCACCATTCTTCAATTCATCCTTTGATTCAGTTATCTAGTCAGGTTGGATAATATAAATGGCATAGAGTGATGCTTCCACATCCTCATCCCTTCTTGAGAGTGCATCTGCCAAAAAATTTTGTTTCCTTTTTTTGTAGATCATTTCAAAGTCAAAACCCAAAATCTTTGTGACCCATTTTTGTTGCTCTTCTAAAGATAATATTTGTTCCAAGAAGTATTTAAGACTATTGTGATATGTTTTTACCTTGAAGTATCTTCCCATTAGGTAAGGGCACTATTTCTTCAAGGCATGTAGCATTGTCAACAGTTCCTTCTCATAACTATGTTTGTGTAAATACTTTCCCTTAGACAACTTCCAAAAGTAATGGGTCTTCATTCTTGCATTAAAACAACATCAATGCCATTTCCTAAGGCATCACATTTCATAATAGGGTGAAGTCTAGTATAGATAAGACTACAACTCAACACATTGCCTCTTTAAGATGTTCAAAGGCCTTAGTTGTTTTTGGAGTCCAAAAAAATGCATATTTCTTCAATAATGTTGTTAGTGGTGCTGCTAATTTCCTATAATTCTTAACAAACATGTGATAATACCCTGTCAACCTCAGAAATCATCAAAGGTGCCTTAAGGTTGTGGATATTTTCCATTCCTTTGTGGATTTAATTTTATTAGGGTCTACCTTAACACCCTCATGAGATACAATATGACCCAAATATTCCACTTCATGTACCACAAAGAAATGTTTGGAGAGTTTTGCATACAATTGTTTCTTCTCCAATAGTTTTAGCACCATGTCAACATGTTGAAAATTATCTTTTCAATATTTAATTTAGATTAGTATATGATCAAAAAATGCTAACACCAATTTTCTAAGGAAGGGTTTGAAAGTGGAATTCATCAAACCTTGAAATGTGGAGGGTGCATTACTAAGGCCAAAATACATGACCAAAAATTCATATTAACCTCCATGAGTTCTCAATGCTATTTTTGGAATGTCTTTTGTCTTCATTCTAATTTGATGATATCTTGAATGAAGATCCAGCTTGGTGAAGTAAATTTCTCAGTGTAGTTCATCAATGATTTGAATAGGAAATTTATGTTTAATAGTGAGCATATTGAGCTCTCTATAATTTGGACACATATGACATGATCCATCCTTCTGGTGCACCAATACAGCTGGAGAAGAGAAATAAATTTGGCTATGTTGATTTATGCTTTCCTCTAGCATTTCTACAACCATACATTCAATTTCACTCTTCTGCACATAAGGATATATATAAGGTGTGATGTTTGTAGGAACACTTCCTAAAATAAAGTGAATAGCATGATCATGATCACGAATAAGTGGAAGACCTTTGGGAGTCTCAAATACCTTAGAATGATTGTCAATGAATCTTTGTAGATATAGAGAAATGGATGACTTGGATGTTTAAACATCTAGTGAGCGTAATTGTGTAATTACCCCTGATTATTCCTTCTTTAAAATATTTTTCATGCCATTAGAGCGTATTATCATCCCAAGTTTCCTTGCTATACCCTTTAATTCAATTTTATTTCCTTCCCTTCCCAAAAACATTTCAAGAAAAGTTCTTTAAAATTAAAAGCTATCATCCCCAAAGATTATAACCAACTGGTTCCTAATACAACATCAACATCACCCATTGGAATGGAAATAATTGGACTATTCAATAAATATTCCCCCATGGTTAGATTGATATTATGGCACTTCTTTGAGAAATTTATAGGTCCTTCATTTGCAACCAACACTTGACACTCTAGTCTTGTATATATAAAGCAATTCAAATTCCTATCTATCTTACATTGAATAAAATTATGGGTTCTACTTGAATCAATCAACACTATTACCTTTTTATTCTTGATATGTCCTTTTATATTGAGAGTTTGAGGTGTGGTAATTCCCCTAGGGTTGGTTCCTGGTGTATCTTTTATCTTTTCATGTTTCTTGTTCCTTTTATTCCTCCTCTTCACAATCTATGTAAAATAATTTCTTCTCCACACACTTATGACCTTTAGTGTATTTTCTATCACAATTGTAACAAATTTATTTTTCCCTTTTTTCCCCCAGATGGTTTAGTGTCAAACTTGTAGGTTATGGGAGGCTAGGAGTGGCAACAATTTCATCTTTATAGTTGTGAGTGCTAGACCTCCTTGTTGCCATAATTTTTCTTTCACATTTTATTTCCACGCTAAATTCATTCTCTAAAGACTTAGGTTCCCAAAGGTTAACCTCATGTTGGATGTTATCCCTTAATGTTCCTACAAATACATCAGTCAGATGCTCCTTTCTAATATCAGTTACCTTCATATTCAATCTTTGGAAGTCCTCAATGTGTTCCCTAATTGAACCCTTTTGTTTTAGATTTATCAATTGGCTAAAGAAGGTATTGATATTTTTATCCTCATAATGTACTATCAATTCCTCCAAAAAATTTATCCAAGTGATAAAATATTTACGAGAAAAAAGTCATTGATACCACACAAACCAATTAGGCTCTATATATAAAGATGCAATCATAGCTTTTGTGTGTGTTGCACATCGTGTATCAAAGAACCAATCCATCTATAGTATCCATGTTATTAGGTCCTTTCCATCAAACTTCCTCATATTGATATGTGGAATATGGTTGGTCTTCAACCAAAACTTAAAGTCTCTAGAATCATGATTCAAAATACTTTTTTCTCGTCATGGATTTCATGGAATACCTTATCACCACTAGGAAGCCTTTCTTGCAGCAACTTTGTCAAACCTTCATTCAAACCTTCCATGTCTAATTTTAAACCTTCCATGTTCCATTTTATGTCTACTTTTAAACCATTCATCATTGCCTTTAGTTCATCTTTAGTCGCTCTTTATTGCACTTGGTCTCGTAATTTTGATATATCATGTTGCATTTCTTCTTCTTCATGTGTCATAGTAGAGCTTTCTTAGGGCTTAATGGGTGTATAATTTTTTTTTTGGGAGGAATTTTGAAACAAATTAATGATAACTATGCTTCATTATGCCCTTTGAATCACTTCAAACTAAATTTCCAAACAAAAGTAATGCAAATTTAAAAATGCGCACCTTTTAAGAGCTTTATTTTGCGCCTGTTTATCTAGGTGACCTTGAAACTATTGGATCTATGTGATTTTGTCCCCCCCAACCTTGAAATTTAATATGGAGGTATTTCTTGGTATCTTGTTTCCAATGCCACAATTCAAACCGATGTTATATTATTCAAGATAAATTTAGGCCAAATATCCCAAGATGATTTGATTATGGACTCGTTCAGTAGAGTGAACTTGTACAGGATGCCACCTACCATTGTTTCAACCTTCAGCCCTAAAACTCCTTCTTGATAACTTATAGTCTATGCACTTTTAATCAATTTTTATGGAGTTCAAATCTGATGCTTGAAGATATATTTCTGACCATTTCTTGAGGACACCTATTTCAGACTGAATTCTAGAACACACAGAAACTCTAACTTCCTTGGATCATATCTCTAAAAATATAGTGTACCAAATTATGAAACTATAAATAGATGTCCATCAAGATTTTTCCTCCATGTGGTAGAAATTTCATGGTTTGAAGCTTCACAAAAAAAAATTATAGTGAAAATTCTACAATGGCTCATTTGAAGTAGAAAAACCCTAGGATCAAGAGCTTTGATTCGCAATGTTATGTATCCAAATAAAAATAACAGAGAAACATAATAAATATAGGTAAAAGATGTGATAATAAGACAATTAAAAGGGCAACCTCCCTTTACATCACATCAATGAATAATTTTTGGATGATTCAAATGACAAGACCTCATTGGTATATATAGGAGTCTAAAGGGTCAAAATATAATTAGGGCCTACATAACAATAATAATGTAACTCAATAATAACAATAGTGGATTATATGGGGAACAAATATAATAATATGGGGCTACACTAGTATTATATGGATCTAACACACTTATTGAGATATAGCTAATAGAAGGTAGGGATTTTTAATAATCCTAAAATTATTATCAAAAGAATCATCCTAGAATTTTATCTATAATTTGTTTTGGTGAAGTTATGGATTGCAAAATATTTAGGAGTTTGAGAATACATATTTAAGTATCTATGTAGAAATTTTGTATTTTATGAAGTTATAATCTAATAAAAATAAATGATGGAAATTAGGGTTTCTAACTAACCTTAAAACTAGTCTTAAAGAGATGTTATGTGAAAAATAATCATATCTACTTTTGTAAGGACTAAAATTGAGTGCAATCAATTTATTTGGAAAGAATATAGACCAAAAAAGTTCAAATAAAAAATTCATAATGATATTTGAAAATTTGGACACATGAAATGCAATACAAGTTTGCTCTCTAAAAAAGGCCAAGAATTAGCAAGCATTGGAAAGTTACCATAACTTTAACTTCTTACATCAAATTTTGGTTCGTCATGTGGCATTTCAGAGAGACATATGAGAGTACTATAGGCCAAAATTTTAGACCTGAAAGGGCCAAAATTTCAGAGATACATCAAAAGCAAGGCCAACAAGGAGGTTAGATTCAAGATTAGTGTTCAAAAGGTGTTTTACCTTGAAATTATCACAAAATTTGATTGGGTTGTCCCATTGAGGTGATTCAAAATTCGTTGGAAAGAGAAGAATTAGGAGAATATACTAGAAAATGTAATGCAACTATTTGAGATCATTGTTGTTAATATATTGAAGTTTTAAGTTTAGGGTTTAGGTTAGACGTTGTTAGCACTTAGGATTTAACCTCCAGGCATAGAAGAGGTACTCCCAAGGTAACCACAGTCCAAGCTTTCAATCTAGCATGTAGCCCTACCAGACCAAAGAGGGCTCTCTCTTAGCCAACAAAATATGGCTACAATAAGTGAATCTTAGGCTGGCAATGAAGTACAGGGATTTGATTGAAAGTTTTGGGTTGAAACATCAAGAGAAAGGACCATAGGGCTATGGAGCCGAGGCTAGTTTCTGTCGGCAAAATTGGGGCAAAGTAAGCATAATAATCAACTAGATAAAAGATGTAAATGATAGAAGAAAAGAGGAGAAATCCCACTACCTTGCAGGCATCAATCAGGGGATGGATCTACGGTGGAAACGTTAGAAGAAAATGAAACACAGGGTTACTCAGGAAAGCATCTAACAGAGGATGGATTCTGCAAAGATAACCACTACATTTAACAACAAAATCATTGTAAAAGGAGCATCATGCATGGATGGATTCCTAACAATTCCCTTAGATAATGTTGTAACAAGAATTAGAAGAAAAAACAGAGTATGTAAGTGATCTTACAAGGAACACATGCTGGACATTAAACACCGTGATGGATCCCAAATATAAAGGGAAGAAACTAATCCATTAAAAATAATTTTTAGAAAAAGCTTTAGACAATCCAAAGCAGCCTCGCTCTGCTGCAAAATCGAACCCTTACATCTTCCAAAATCATCCTATATATACCCTATTACATATTAATTGTGATTTACTAAACTAGGAATCAAAATAAATAAATAAAATAAAAAATAAAGAACAAACAACCACATATGTTTATGCGGTTAAATAAAATAAATTAAAATTTACGAATTAAATTAAATCACACTTTAATAGAAGAATTGGTTTGCTGGCACTCGAATTGCTGAAGGTGTCATCAGTGGAAATCTGGGATGTTGAAACAACTACTGATTTTATGGCTAAGAAATTATGCCATCTACTGTCAGAACAGTCCATCCATCTAGCCACATTTTGTCATGCCATAGTCCTACATTGGTCATGGGATCAATGGTGAATGTCTGTCCAAATTTCATGATACCCACAACTTTATTTCGGTGATAGTGACAGAAACCCCTGCCATTGATGCATGTCAACTGATAACCTCTCCCACTTCACGAAATCTTGCTCCCAGTTTCACTATAGCTATTGCTTTCTCCAAACACTCATATGTAGACCGAGCAATATGTTGAGAAGCATCATAAACTTTTCCAATGAAAAAAGTCTCATTCAGATCACCATGGACACCATTGCAATAGACAGTTACATCCACGTTCACAATATCACCTTCCTCCAATCTCATGGCATCTGGGATGCCATGGCAGATAACCTCATTAACAGATGTGCAGAAAGAATTTTGAAAGAAGTGATAGTTTAATGGGGATGTGTATCCACTGGCAGCAATAGTTTCCTTGTGGACCACTTCATCAATTTCATCTATGGTTATTCCTGGCCTAACAGCTCGAACAGTAGCATCAAGGGCCTCTTTGGCAATCTTGCATGTCTCTCTCATCCTTTCTATTAGTTTTGGAGTCTTAATCTTGACTATATTTTTTAAATAACTCGTTAGCTCCACTTTCAATATTCCATCATATGCCTAATCCGGCTTTGCAATATTATTAGGAACAAGTCACTTAGAGGATGTTGGATAAGATCTCAATGGCCCTGGCTAGTCAAAATATGGAAGTCGAGCAGTTCGAGTATGGCCCCTTTTTTTTTTAGGAAATATAACCAACCTCTACTAAGTGCTACAGATATCTGCTCTTCTAGGCTTTCTGCCCTAAGTGATGGAAATCTCACCTCTATATGCACAGATTTATGAGAGCTCCACATCACCTTAAAACAATCCTGAGAACAGAAAGTAGCATTTCCATGTGGTAGTTTTAGTTCAATGCATTTAGGACATTGAAGTTGAGCAGGTTTGCTGCAACAAACAAAAACTAAAGTGGATTAACTGCCATAAGATGTTGATCCATCAGCAACGCACTTCAAGACCGATCTTGCTTCAGACAAAGCTAGCATAAACTATGATAAATATAAATTGCCACAATGTTGTAAAGTATTAGAAGAAAATGAGACACCACTCACAACATATTTCAACGTGTTGTGCACATTATACAAGTCCTTGGATTGGCTTGGCTTGGCTTGATGTTTGAATTGTGTGTTGTGTTGTGGCTACAGGGCGCATTGAATTTGCAGCTGAGCTTGGCCATTCAGGCACTCAATTTTTAATAAAAATTGTAATTTCTGTAACTTGACTTAGGGGCTTATCTTCACTAATCCACTATTCCTTTATCTTTCTCTTTCACCTCACTTCCTTTTTTCATTCCTACTCCCCTCCCCAAGAGAAGACACTACTCCTTCATTTTGCTAGTTTGAATGCACTATTAGACAACTTAACTTGACAAATGAAACTAGTAGCATTTTGTATCTGTGATGTGTGGTTCATAAGAATATCATTAACTGGTAAAGTGAGCAACCAATCATCACTTTCTGTAACAGCACAAATATCTTCCTCAACCTGCTTTAAGTATGATTGTAAAGCCTATTCCCAATATAGCTGAGTTCGCCCTAAGAGATATGGAGATAATATCAACCCTTCTCCAAAAATGAACAAAGCAAGAAAGAAGCCTGCACACACATCATGGCAGCACGAAACCTATTTGGATTTGAGAAGGATGTGTATTTCTTCACCAACTTCACAAAATGTTTGATTTCTTTCTAAGCCCATTTTAAAAAAAATTGCAGATTATTCTGGTGCATTTACAAAAATTGTTGCAAAATTTCTTTGTTGCTTGTGAAATGACTGAAAAACTAGTTGTGCTAGGTTTGTAGCATACGTTTCAGGGTAGAATGGAATTGAAGGCAAAGTACTTTGTATATTTCTCTCAAGTCATGAATGATAAGAATGTAAGAATAATGTGATTGCCTCAAGACCATCACCAAGTCTGGGCATACGAAACAATGCTTTCCGCAGCTCAGAGCCATGCACTACAGGTTGTTCAACAATTTCAACAAATTTCTTAGAAAGTCTGGCCTTACACTCACTAACAACAGATTGATATAACAAGAATTTTGATGATGAAGAGTATCTTTCTTTCTGATATTCAATGAGAGCTCCATACTCTTCATCTAATGACAAAAGCGAGGATCCCATCTAGGAGATGAATGTTGCATTAATGCGCCTCTCCAACTCAACTTGTGATAATTATGTTGGAGACTCAAGCATATCAAAATGTACCGTGAGGCTACCATAAGGTTCACCTTCATCAAGAATGACAGTTTCCTTGTGCCTTAAGAAAAATGGAGTGCCTCCAAATAAGAAGACAAGGACCCAACACATAGCTTCATAGCACTAGAATAATATACTAGATAATCACTTTCTTGAGTGAGGATAGTTGGCTGCAGAATTAATGTAATTAAATACAACATCCATCAACACCTCAATACCATGCTTGTGTGCTTCTCTAACAAGCATTTTAAATTCATGAATTACATCTCGTCCACAATTCCTAACACCTGCAACAACATATCGAATCATTGGAGAAAATAAGTTGATGGTTGAGTAGCCCCAAAAATTCATCTTGTGATCACCCATAATAAGATTATCTGAGTAATATTCCAATTCATTAAACTTCACGTAATTGAGTTTAGTTCTATCTATCCTTCATACCAAAATTGAGATGAAGAAATAATGGCCCATTGATTATTAGGTTCCATCATAGGAAGCTAAACCATCTTTCAATAAACCATCCTAAAAACATATCATCCAAACTGATACATCTCTTGCCTATTTCAGTGGATTGCATGTCTAGAAATCCTGTAGCCTTCATGTTATTTGAATTTGGCATTGATATTGGTGAGAGAAAAAGATTGATGCAACAACTAAGTTGCTAGTTGTAAGATGTTTGTGTCAATCACTGATGTTGTTCTTCATTTTCCAATCTCCCCTTGAGAAATTAGGTTTAGTAGAGGCATGAATTATCTAAATATTTGATTTTCACATCATAGAATTGGTGCATCTTGATATTTTCAACTCTCTTGACTTAAATGAGTAATTAATTAATGGTCTCTATCATGTATAATACTATTAATACATCATTAAATAAACTCTGCAACATACATCGGTATACTTGATAAAGAAACATTTTATGCTTGCATGAAGAGATTCTTTCCAAGCCTTGGGTAGCATAAGTCTATAGGAAACAAGAAAATTTGCAATCTCCTCATCAACAATGAACTTTACCTTTAGTTCTACTTTTCTTGCAAACTTGTTTCCCAGGAACCAGAGTAAGTGGAGGGTTTGTGCTTCTATGGTTTGATGGCCACAATAGTCTCTTGAAATCCTGCTGCATATGGATAGCTAGTGCTATAGCATGGTCAAGAACAATTGAACCATTTGGTGGACACTTCAACAGACTATGTAGAGCTTGATGATACGTCTGCATATCCATTGATGTTTTAGCCACCTTAGCAAACTAAAGATCTTTGTCATTCAAAATAATATCACTGTCAGTAATGCATAGTGCCCTATGCCACGAATTGGAAGTAGGTTCTCAATTACCAAGAATTGCATCTCCTTTTCCTTAGGATCATTAAGTACATGAACTACTGCATTGGGAGACCTTTGACTCAATCATTCATTCGGTCATATCTTCTAATCCAGAAGACAGTTTCAGGAGTGCGATATACCGTTGGAAAACTCTTTCTGAGCCATTTCTCATTAACAAACTTATGAAATGTTTTGCACTAAAGCTCATGTGAAACCATCTCTGAAAACCTGATATAATAAAAGCCCATTTTGATCACTGGTGGTAGGTTGCAAAGACTAGAACTAACATTGGCCTTATTGGGGATGGTAGCTCCTTGGATGTGCCAAGAACACCATAGACCAAGTGCCTAGCTGACTGGGCCAATACCGTCACCAAGAACTGTAAACTTGAAAAACTTATACCAACCCAAAACACACATACTGCACCCTGTTTATTAAGAAATTGAAACGAATGATGAAAACTAAAATGCTGCCTTGGGTAGCTTATTTATATACAAATCTACCCTACTTTGCTGCAAAATTACTAGATCAAGTGATGCTATAGTGCCAAATCAAAAAATCAAGTAGCTGTGGCAACGATGATGCTAGGGAGTGCTTGAACCAGGACACAATTGGAAATGCTGACAGTCATACATGCACACAATGCTTCTGGCTATGTAAAAGACAATCTTGTTTGTCATTCAAACTGAAAAAAATATTCCATATATGCAACAACAAGATCATAGAAACTAGACCATGTCTGCTGTCCTAACTCCTCAACATATGATTCTAGCTACAAAATGTCAATGCAAACATCCAAGGGTGTCCTTACCTTTCCTTCCTTATACTGAAAAAGGTCCGCAAAGAATGGGACTTGATAGTCCATACCTTGGGACTGTATTTGGATCTCCAACTCAACAAGATCTTCTTCAACTTTAATGGTAAACTATTGCAAAATATCCATCTTAATTTCATGGCTACATTGGCAGGATTTTAGATAAGAAGAAAGAGATGAAGCAAAGTTCTCATCTACCTCATCATCTATGCACATATCTTCCCATTCTCTAAAGCCTTGAATAGGGGCCACCTCTATTTTGAATTCTCCCTCTTTCTCCATCCATGTTTTAAGAAATATACGCCAAAAATTTGCAAATGATTTAATAGATTTGATAGGAAAACCTTTAATGCATCTTCTACATTTTCCTTGGCACGAATCAAAGAACAATCTCATGAAGACATATTATTTTCTTACTCTAATAATTTCCACAAATGTTTTAAAATTTGATATATATTCAAAAGTCAAATTCAGATCCTCCCTATTGAATTTAGGGCCATTACTCAAAATATATGCATCCTTCGGTAATTGATTAGGAAAACAAGGAAGATTAGAAAAATCGATACATGAATACCTTGAATTAATAGGAACAACATCTGAGTCCTTCATTTAGCTAGTGGAGCCACCATCAATACTTTGAAATTCGAGATTCTGAACAGTGGAGTCGCCAGACAGATGTTTCAACCTTTATATGTGTCTGACTACTGTCCATGATCAACAATCAAATCTGCAACTTGAACAATCTTTCCCGGAGAAGATTTATCACCTTGTTCCCTAGCAACGGTGCCATTATGTTAGCACTCAGGATTGAACCTCAGGGTTGAGAAGAGGCAATCCCAAGGTAACCACAGACCAAGCTTTCAATCTAGCATCTAGCCTTGGTAGACCAGAGAGGGCTTTCTCTTTGCCAACAAAATGTGGCTGCAATAAGTGAATCTTAGGCTAGCTAAGAAGTATGGGGATTTGATTGAAAGTTTTAGGTGGAAACAACAAGAGAAAGGACCATAGGGCTATGGAGTCGAGGCTGGTTTCTGCTGGCAAACTTGGGGCAAAGTAAGCACAATGCTCAACCAGATAAAGGATGTAAATGAGAGAAGAAAAGAGGAGAAAGCTCGTTGCCCTACAGGCATCAATTAGGGGATGGATCTACAGTGGCATCATTAGAAGAAAAAGAAACACAGGGTCACTCAACAGAGAATCTAATAGAGGATGGATTCTACAAAGATAACCACTACATTTAACAACAAAATCATTGCGAAGGGAGCATCATGAGTGGATGGATTCCTAACACTTCCCTTAGATAATGCTGTAACATGAATTAGCAGAAAAAACAAAGTATGTAAGTGATCCTACAAGGAACACATGCTGGACATTAAACACCATGATGGATCGCAAATCTAAAGGGCGGAAACTACTCCATTAAAAATAATATTCAGAAAAAGATTTACACAGTCTAAAGCAGCATCTCTCTACTAAAAAATCAGATCCTTACATCTTCCAAAATCATCCTATATATACCCTATTACATATTAATTGTGATTTCCTAAACATAGGAAGAATAATAATAAAAAAATTAAAAGCAAACAACCACATTATGCCATCAAATAAAATAAATTAAAATTTAAGAATTAAATTAAATCACACTTAAATAGAAGAATTGGTTTGCTGGCACTCGAATTGTTGAAGGTGTCATTACTGGAAATCTGGGATGTTGAAACAACTTCTAATTTTATGGCTAAGAAATCGTACCATCTACTATCACAACAGTCCATCCATCCGGCCACATTCTGTCACACCATACTCTTGCATTGATCATGGTCTCATTGGTGAATGTCTGTCCAACTTTCATGATACCCACAACATTATTTCGGCCATAGTGACAGAAACCCATTCCATTGAAGCATGTCAACTAATAACCTCTCCCACTTCACGAAATCTTACTCACAGTTTCACTATAACTATTGCTTTCTCCAAACACTCATATGTAAACTGAACAAGATGTTGAGAAGCATCATCAACTTTTCCAATGAAAAAGATCTCATTCAGATCGCCATGGACACCATTGTAATAGATAGTTACATCCATGTTCACAATATCACCTTCCTCCAATCTCATGGCATCTCGGATGCCATGGCAGATAACCTCATTAATAGATGTGCATCAAGACTTTTGAATGAAGTGATAGTTTAATGGGGATGGATATCCACTGGCATCCATAGTTGCCTCGTGGACCACTTCATCAATTTCATCTGTGGTTATTCTTGGCCTGACAGCTCTGGAAGCAACATCAAGGACCTCTCTAACAATCCTACATGTCTCTCTCATCCTTTCTATATGTTCTGGTGTCTTAATCTCGACTATATTTTGTAAATCACTCATTAGCTCCACTTTTGATATTCCATCATATGCCCAATCCAACTTTGCAATATTATCAGGAAGAAGTCGCTTAGAGGAAATTGGATAAGGTCTCAATGGCCTTGGCCAGTCAAAATATGGAAGTCGAGCAGTCCAAGTCTGGCCCCCTCTTTTTTAAGCAATATAACCAGCTTCTACTAAGTGCTACAGATATTTTCGCTTCTGGGCTATTTTCCCTAAGTGCTAGAAATCTCACCTCTGTATGCATAGATTTATGAGAGCTCCACATCACCTTAAAATAATCCTGGGAACAAAAAGTATCATTTGCACGTGGTAGTTTTAGTTCAATGCATTTGGGACATTGAAGCCAAGTGGGTTTGCTATAACGGACACAAACTAAAGTGGATTCGCCACCATCAGCTGCTAATCCATCCATTTTGACCAATGCACTTCAAGACCGATCTTGCTTCAAACGAAGCTGTCATAAATTATGATAAATAGAAATTTCCATAAAGTTGTAAAGTACCGGAAGAAATGAGTGTTACACAAAAATATCATCACCTTGATTATTTGCAGTCAGTATGGGTCTATCATTACTTGTACTGACCTCCTAAGCAAGTCTTAGACCTCAGCTCTTCAAAATAAGCTTTGGAAATGAGAGAAAGACATCAAAAAGCAATGTAACTCTGGTTCCGCACTTTCTCTCACTTTTGCATGCGGGCCCGCACTCTTTGTTCAGAGTACCTGCGTACTTATACGCTCTGTATGTAAAGGGGAGGGTGCGTACCCCTGTGAAAGTCAAAAGGCACAATTTTTATCTTAAAAAACTCTCTTTGGGTTAATTCTAGATGATTCTAGAAGGAATTTTGACGTGGATTGTTCGCTCCAAAGTGGTTCATGCATCCCAAAAGAGAAGGAGCTAATCCCTTGTTAGGAGGAGCTATCCCTTTGAAGGAGGATTCTATCCCTTTGAAGGAGGACCAAGTAACTTCCCTCCATTGCACTATAATTTGAGGCATTGGGTTAGTGGCTAAGGAGTTTAGAAGCTGAACATTTTTTAGGGTAAATGCTGGTGAAATCAAGACATCCTAGTTGAGCTTAAGAGGAGAGATCACATACCTTTTTGGCTTCATTGGGGAGTGAGTGAAGCTTGTCAAAGTAGAGGAGACTTTTTGTTGGACCCTGGAAGGAGCTTGTACAGCGTCAAGGCAAAGGTTGTAAAGTTCTTCTTCTTTTGAATTAATACAATCAGACTCATTTTTCTCAACAAGTATCTCATGTTATTTGTTTCATGGACTCCTTGACTTTCATGTTAAATATGTTTTATGATATTGGTTTTTTAGGTGCTATTTAATTTGTTTTCCTTGTTTGTGTTTGCAGGTTCGCGACAAAGGAACTCATTTGGATCAAAGAAGCGAGGGCATCCCCAAACTTGCGTTGGACATAAGGTAAGCCTTAAACACACTTGTTTGCCATTATTTATAAAAGCACATTTAGAGAAAGATAGTGTCTGGTTGGTTTGCTTGTCATTAGGTCTTCTTTAGATTATAGGAAGGTCTATCTTGTCCGCAAGATCGACTCATTCCGCGTGACAAAATGGCGACTCCACTGGGGACTTGATTGTTTTCCTTTTTTTTTTCTTTGACCTGAGAAACTTGCCTTTTTGTTTCTGTTTTTGGCTTGTTGTGTGTGGACTTGGGTAGATTTAGTGGATCTAAGTTTGTTTTTTGCTTTTCATTACTTTAGGAGAAGTCCGCAGTTTGTGTTTGTATCACAGTGCGTACCTGTACGCACTTTTACTTTGCACACAGAGCGTACACGCACCTGTGTAAACTCTGAACCTGCATACCCTGCTAAAATTTTGAAAATTTTGAATTTTACTCTTTAAATTAGTTTTATTTTGGTTTAGCAGTTGTTATCTTCTGCCCAGACCTGCATGTGACTTGTTAAAAGCTTTCCTTGGTTTAATTTCATTGGTGTTAGGGTTTTAGGTGAAATTCCTAGGAGTTTTGCTTGTTGGGTTTGTTTTTCGATTTGGTTGTGTAGTGGCTTTGAGCTTAGAAGCTGTAGGGACTTCAGATCACCTTAGTGTCTACCAACCTTCTTATGAGTCTGACCATTTATGAAATCTCCCCTTGTTGAGGAATCCGCTTTGAGTTTTCTCTTTAAAAAACTTCGAAAAACTTGTGATTGAAAGTTTGGATTTTCATTTTCAAAAAGAAAACAAAATTGGTTGTTCTTCACTTATTTGTGATTCTGGACAAATTGGTCCTTGGTTTGCTTATAGCCAAGTAAAACATCCTCAAAAAGACATTTTGTGAGCTTTTACTTCAAATAGGTTTCCATAGTTTGTAGATCTTAAGTTTGCTTTATTCATAGTTTTCTCAAGATTTGCTTTAGTTATAATTTTAAATGTTCTAAAAATATAAAAATATATTTTGAAAAAGTTTGTCTTGGTAGCATTTGAGTGTTCGAATGAAAAAGGAAATTCTTGTGAAAATAATTACTTGTCTCATTTTGAGTGCATTGAAACAAATACTCTTCTTTTGATTTGATTGTTAAGAAAGATTTGTGTTTACAAGCATTTGCATTCTCCAACTCTTTCCTAGCTAGAAATTCATTGAAGAGAAAAGATCGCTTAATCATCTTAAGTGCATTTATGTAGTGATTTTGAGTCGAGTCTTTACACCACAAGTTTCATCTCCACCACCTCTTGACTTAATCAAAAGCCACTAAAAATCACGCTTAAAATAAAATCATCTAGAAAATTTTTTGTTTCTAGGCTCTAATACACCAACATAGCTTAGGCTAGTATCTTGAAGTAGGGAGTAATTAACTCTCCAAGATAGTAAAACAAACAAGTAGCTTTATCTTGCGGTAGGAGAAATCCAATTGTTGCATCTATGCTCTGGGAAAGCTCCTCTTAAAGCAGAAGCACGAGATCGTGTCCGAACCAGTGTGGGAATCAATCCTTCCTCATTGGGAACGATGCCAGATATTCACGTATTAAAAATGGTAAACCTCGGATTAACCATTGT
>APFE031070685.1:0-16918 GCA_000404065.3 Pinus taeda
GATGCCTGCAAGTAAGCCAAAATCTAAAAAAATAGTCATCCATTAGCAAAACTTACTTAATCATGCTTAATAACACCTAATGTAATGATCTGGGTTGTTTTATGGTGAAAATGAGGCAAAAGATAAGGAAAGATAAGGGAAGATTGAGGAAAACGGTAGATAAGTAGGTGTAAAGTAGAGGCTCTACACCTCTCCATGCACATTGGATCACTGCCAAATACATTTTGAGATATTTGCATGGGACGATCACCCTTAGTCTGAGATATTTTGTCGAAGATGTTCAAATTCGTGGATATACCGATGTTGACTAGGCAAGAAATGTTTTCGATGGGAAGAGAACATCTAGATGTTGTTTTAGCCATGGATATTCCATGATATATTAGATGAGCATGAAGCAGGAGTCTATAGCATTGAGCACCACTGAGGCAGATTAAATTGTCACTAGCATGGCTAGCTGCGAAGTAGTTTGGTTGAGGAAACTCTTTGGAGAAATATTTGAGCAGGTCCTAGATGCTACAGTGATATATTGCAACAACAAGAGTGGGATTTTTCTAGCAGAGCATCTCGTATTTCATGACAAGTCCAAGAATGTAGATATTTGATATCATTACATTCAAGACATGGTGTAGAGAGGAGTCGTTAGACTCCATCGTATATTGACAGATGAGAAGATTGCAAATATTATCACCAAGGCTTTACCGAAAGGGAAGTTCTTGGTCTTCAGAGAGTAGCTTGGACTAATGGATGTGACCCCTTTTGATAAGGGGCATTGTTGATCGAGAACATTGAGTCATCTCTTCCCCCTTGTCTGAGCTCCTAAGGTGAGGAATTGAGATGGAGGGCTCATAGGGTTGAGGGATCTCTGGACAATAGGGTACCACCCCTATTTGTTACCCATATGGTTGGAGATGTTTCTCCCCTATCTTGGTCTTTGCATATTGTACCCTAGCTAGCATCATAACCACAAGCTAGGTTTCTTGGGATTATCGCTCCCCGTTTGGCCAACGGGTTGAGAGAGTGCTTGGAGGTGTGTCACCCAAGTTGATTATGATGAAGATGTTCTACCACATGACTCTTGAAGATCATTGTTGGGACTATCAGGGAGCAATAGGATGTATGAGACATTGCATTAACACAAGAGTGGAAGATAGTTGATCCCCTATGCAATGACTCTTATTGCTCAACATAGGGTGGAAGATGTTTGCTCCCCTATGTAATGACCTGAGGTGAAAGTGTCACACAAGACCTTCATTGTCATGAGAGGGTGGTAGATAATGCTCCCCGATTCTTCTTCTTTATATTCGAGAATGTTTCAGTAGATAGAGTTGAGAAGAGCTAGGACATGATATGTCGACAGGATACATATGATTATTAAATGATTTAGTTGGAATTTCTCCCTAGTTGAGAGGGAGTCTTAATTTGGAAGCTTAGTGACCAATTCCAACCATGGGACTCAATTCCTCTTTTCAAGAGGACCAATTTTGATGACTGAAGCACTCAATTTGGACAAGGGAAAGTGTACTTATGAAGAAAAACCCACATATGCATATTTGGACGAGTCGTCCCTAGCAGGAAATTGGTCACCCTTGAAAGCCTATAAATACAAATGACCTCAAGCTCATTTGGGCCTCACCAAGCATCATATTCTTCTCTTCTCCATTGATTGGTTTTCACAAGTCTGAGGCTGGTTCAAGGAAAGTGATTCATACAGGTCCGAAAATATAGGGTTTGAAGCTCGCATGTGTTATAGAGTTTTTGGGTCATAGCCACAGGCTCATCAAAAGAAAATTCCAGTTGTAACCACAGGCTTGCAGGCTCAAGGGTGTGGTTGGAAGCTCTCAGTTGCACACATCCTTCTTCCTCAATACGACTAGGCTCTAGGGATAAAATTTGACATTTGATCGCAGTTGACCGCAAACAAAAAAAAGTTATATGTGATCTATATTGATGCTAAGAATATATTTCTAAATATTGTTGGGGTAATTTTGTTGGATGATTTTGTATTGGGCTTATTGTATTCTATGTTGAATATTTTATGACAATCTAATAAAAAGAAGAATTTCAAAGGGTTTTCCCCATAGTGGGTTTTTCTCTGGTGTTTGACCAAATCTGGTATCTCTTGTTGATGTGTTGATTGTCTCCTTTATCATTACATTTATTGTTCTATCTACAATTATTGTTGATGATTGGAAATATTAATTGTTATTGAAAAGGTTGCTAATTGAAGAATTGAATTGGGCTAAAGTAATTGAAACATGATAGAAGAATCTGAAATTTAACAAATTTTTTTAATCTACAATATGTTTTACAAAGTTAAGAAATAATGTATTTTTTGACTTTTTTTAATAAGTGGTCACGTTTTTCAAATTCTCTAAATTATTTGTTTCTCCAAATAATTATAATAGATTTGGGTTAGAAATTTTTAAAGACAAGTTTTGAGAAAGAAAAACACACATGTTTATTGATAGCATTGTTATAGATAATTAGTGCAGAGATTTTTTATGCAAATTATTTTCATGTTAGGATTTCTCATGGAGTGTAGTATCCTTCTAACCCAACACCTTCTACAATCCAATCAAATTTTTATGCAAATTATTTTCATGTTAGTATTTCTCATGAAGTGCAATATCCTTTTAACCCAACACCTTCTACAATCCAATCAACTTCAGCTCCTTGGTGTCAGCGTCATCCAAGTGATAGTTAGATGGAAGCCAATTTACCAAATATCCCTAACCATGATCCTTTCATCCAATTACATAGATACATACATGTATATTGATAAGATTTTTATAAATAATTAGCGTATTGATTTATTATGCAAATTGTTTTCATGCCAGGATTTCTACCCATAATCCTTCCAACCAGTTGTGTGGATCTATACATGCATATTTATTGATAGGGTTGTTATAAATAATTAGTGTCAAGATTTATTATGCAAATTATTTTCATGTTAGAATGAATATGTGTGTGTGTGTGGGGTTAAATATGAAATCAATTGCACAATTATTTTATAAATTAATATCCTCAATTTAAATTTATCTTAATTTATTATTCATAATATAATGATAGAGAATAAATTTATGAAAATGTAAGTTTTTTGAAAATAGAAAGTTTAAGTAAAAAATTATACTCGATAAATTTGAAACCCTGATATAATATTTAAATCAAAATTTTCCTCTTAATTATTTTTTTATTGATAAATTTGAGCACTTGATATAATATTTCAATAAAAAAAATTCCTCTTATTTTTGTTTGGATATATTGATAAATTTGAAAACTCAATATAATATTTAAATAAAAAATTTCCATTTTTTAATGTAGTGGACTTAGTCACTTTTAATAAAATTCATATTTTTAATTTGAAAAACATATTTCCAATAATAAAATTGCTCAATAGTGTTCCATATGATCTGTGGTATCATTTCCATTACTCAACCATTTTTCAATCTTCTTAACCATTGTCATTATTCTAATTCGCATTGTTTTTTAGAATGTTTGTGCACCATTGAGAGAATATCATGGAATTTTCTACACCACCTGGCAATGGCATAATCCCAATGTACATCATTTGAGATCTAAAGTGGATGGTAGCTTCGTGATGTCTATTTATCTAGGGTTTTGGATAATACAACAACAATTGGAAATTCGGAGGGTGGCCTTCAATGCTTGAATTAAATGACGTTTATTCTTTTTGAATGGTTAAAGAGTTCTAGCCAGCTTGGATTTAGGTATTTTCCTAAACATAAAATACTTATAATCGAACCTAATATCAATGTGGATGAATATTAGAAAGTAGAAATGATGCAAGGTCCAGTTATGTAAATAGTGTAATTATCACAGCCTCTATTCGGGTATTATTTAAACCATATTGAATCGCTACTTGCTTAACCGAAGTCCTGATAATAAAATAAAATTGTACCCCTACTGAATGGAAAATGTTTGTAGACGACATATTTGCCAAGTGGAGTCATGGCAAAGAAAAACTTGACCTATTCCTCAATCATCTAAATAGCCTATCTGACCATATAAAATTCACTATTGAAATTGAAAATAACAACCAGCTTCCCTTTCTTGATATCCTTCTAACTAAAAGAGATGGGTCTCTCGGTTTCGAAGTCTATAGAAAGAAAACCCATACTGAAAGATATCTTCATGCAAATTCCCATCACCACCCTAAACAGAAGATTGGCATCATTAGAACCCTAACCACTAGGGCGGCCAAAATATCTGATCATGACCATTTAAATGAGGAACTCAACCATCTACACAAAGTGTTTGAACTAAATGGCTACAATAGAAATACCATTAAGAAAGTCATGCACCTATCTCTAAACAAGAATAACAAGGACATGAAAAATCATAATTTATCAACTCCTAAGGTCTCCCTACCTTACATAAAAGGCACCACTGATAAAATTACTAAAATTCTAAATAAACATAACATCAATGTAGCATTCACCCCTGCTAACACCATCAAACAATTGTTCAACTCAGTCAAAGATCCCATAAACCCTAAACTTCAAAAAGGCATTTATGTGATTCCTTGCTCATGTGGTAAGGAATATAAAGGTGAAACGAGTAGGCCTCTTAATACTAGAATTAAAGAACACACTACCGACTTAAGAAGAGATAGGACCTCTAAATTGGCCTTAGCAGAACACGTTCACTCTTCCTCTCATTACATCTGCATGGAAGAAGTCAAACTGATTAGAAAAGAAGACCACTATCTTAAAAGGAAAATTGAAGAAGCCATAGAAATAGAAAAAAGGAAGAACAATTTGAACCGGGATGATGGATTAAAATTAAGCAACACGTGAAAACCTTTACTTGAACTCTTAAAAATCAATAACTAGCCCTTAAAGTAACCCATTCCCTCCTCTCTTAGAAGCCTCATTATAACAATTAACAAAAACATCATTCATATAACATCCTCCTTAAACAGTCAACATCATAATCATAAATTAGTAATTGTTTACCTCACACAATCAGTTGATAACATTAAACAAATTAAATTATTTCTAGGATTGATAAATAATATTATAACAATAACTCGCCAAATCTATAAGGATTTACTAATTAATTAAAAATTGAATAAATTAATCAATTAAATAAAGGTAATAAATAATTAAACATGAAATAAATAAATAAAATTAGAAAATTAATAAAAACACAAATTATATATATATTAGTTAAAAATATTAATAGTAATATAATCATATTATTAAATAACTAATTTCACTATATAATAAAGATATTAGTAAAATTAATTAATATCAATATTCTTTTAATTAATTAAAATAATTAATTAAATTATTAATAAACCAATTAAAAATATAATAATATAATTAATAAATTAATAAACATAATAAGCAATTATATATGTAATAGAATTATTTAAGTTATCTAACCTATTAATCAATTAATTTACCCTTCAAACAAAATAATAATAATAATAATAAAATTAATTAATAATGACAATAGTAATTAATTAAATAAATAAAGTGGAAACCAGAAAAATAATAGCCGACCTATTTTCTTACATATTTTATTTGATATCCTATATACATAACCTAAATCTAGCTCTTGGATACATCATTCAGATCTAAAAATATATAATGACGCATCCCCTGATGATGGACTCACTTGGTAGTCCGAAACGTTGGGTTCACAAAACTCTATAACAGGTCATTCCTCCTCTTCTAAAAACTACCCTCACCTGTATGGATTCATTATTTAACAAAATTGTACATGTCAAACATATCAATCAATACTTTCACATAATACCTTAAACGTTTCTCTTCTAGTTTAAAATTGGATTTGGAAGTAAATTCAAAAGGAAATATTGCACTATCAGTTAGAAGACAAAGGAAATGGGCATACCCTTTTTATGTAAGGGCACTTCCCTTCTGTCACTGTGAACATACAATTACACTACATGTTACAATTTCCATGGGTCATTTAGTGTTCAATGCAGATCATCATTACTTACATAAAGCTCTCAAATCTGTATTAGTATCATGACACGAAGAGAATGATTTCTAAAAGACTTTACTACATTTAATGGTAAATGATTATAAGTGTTTCACTTATTTTTTTTAAATTGAAAAAAGGTTTTGCTCCCATTGATTAAAACATGAATTTGTGGTAGGTAATGAAGATAATGAAAAGCAAAATAGATAAGCGCCTCAGTTTGTCTTATTTGAAATAGTTGGTGTGCTCTAGGAACATGTCGAGGGGTTGAATCAATATTGCACATCATCAATCATGAATCAATATTATATCAAGTTAATATAAACCGTATTATAATTTAATTTAATTTAATATGTTGAGTTTGTTATCAAGAAAGCGGATTTTCGCTAACGATTCCCTATGGATGCATATGCCACATCTAGGGTTCAATATGGACGATGTATTTTATAATGCCCGACCTGCAAATCGTGTTTAGTCTGAAGAACATTTATCGAACATGTTGGGTGTGTGTTATATTCTGTCCACGACTAGGTCCATGCAACAGGGGGGTCACAAGGGAGGCGGCAGTCTCCCCCTGTCGAGGGGTTTGCAGGGGGTCGATATCCCCCCTACATGGGGTTTTTTTTTTTTAATTCGGACCCAATAATAGTTGGGTAGATCCAAGGATGGGGGGTGAACCTAAAGATGGTGAGCATACCTACCCATTGTTTTTTGCATGGGGTTTGCACATGGTTTTGGGCATGATGGTTTTTTTCCCATGGTATTTTGCAGATCCAACCAAGGGAACTATGGTTATGTTTATATGTATTGTAACATTGAAAAGAATATAATGAAAATCAATCTGTGTCTCAACTTTGGGATCTAGGGGAAAATCTATATGTATATTTGTTTTATGTTCTCGCCATTATATATTTTTTTCTGTTTTAAGAATTTGTTTGTAGCTAATTTATGTAGAGGGTTAAAACCTACATTTGGTATCAGAGTCAGGTTCAACTTCAAGGGGACGCCTTTGCTGCTGAGGGGTTTTTATCAGGATTGCGTTAGAACATATTCAGTGGAAGATCTACAAGATAGATTATTATGGCAAAAGAAGATGGAAAATAGTGGAAAGATAGAGATTGAGAAATTTAATGGTCAAAGTTTTGAGTTGTGGAAGCTCAAGATGGAGGATATATTGGTGGGCCAAGATCAGGGGATTGTTGTAGATCCAGGTACAACACCAACATGAATGTCGGTAGAAGACTGGGCGAAGTTAGATCGGAAGGTGAAGAGCATAATATGATTGTGTCTTTTAGATTTAGTATTTTTTAATGTATTAAGGGAAGCTACGACAAAGGCTTTGTAGGAAAAGTTAGGGACTTTGTACCAATCTAAGTCTCTGGTGAACAAATTGTTCCTACGGAAAAAGTTGTGTGACCTGAGGATCAAGGAGGGAGACTTCATGACAGAGCGGTAATAGACCTATTTATAATCCTCCTCATCCTAGAATGGCTTCTAGTATTTGGCAACCTACTTTACCCATACAACCTGGATCATATTGGGATCGATTGTTGAATCCTCAAACTGTACCACCTTCATCACAAATTCCTACCTATCCGTCAGCACCTCAACAAGCTCAAATACATGTGAGCCAACCTTTACAGCCCATTCCAATGGTGTCTGGTTCTCCTCAGATCCTGATTCGTCAACCTGTACGAGGTTCCTCACCTTCTCAATCACTTACACAAAGTACTCCTCAAGTTTCGGTAGGTTAAATTATTCAAAATTTTGTGCATTCTCAATCGAACCCATACCAGGGGGTAATGCAAACCCCGATTGGCAACAATATGGGTCATATCAAGTGCCTTTTCAAGGCCAACGAATCCAGACTGAAACATTCCATCATCTTTATCGCCATCCCGGGACTGGGCAACAAACCCAATTCTATGTTGGTTATCGGAACCCTCCATATTCTGGTAACCAGGTTCCTTATTATCAGAACCCTCCTTATCCAGGAATGGAGTTTCCTATTTCCCAGGTTATACCTTCATATCTAGGTCATCTGCCTCCAGACTTTAACATGCAGTTTCCTTTTGTGTATACTCTTGAGTTACCTTATTTAACTCAGCTTACTAATGACCTCATTGCTCATTCGCCATGGTGGTAGATTATTCCCACTAAGTTTCCTTTTGATATCCCAAAATTCAATGGGAATCCTAGAGAAGACATGTCAATGCATGTTATGGCGTATCATCTATGGTGTTCATCCAATTCACTTAATGATGATTCCATTCAACTAAACGGGTACCACAGCTAAATGGTATATTGAATTACCTAGAGCGTCATTTCACGACTTCAACACTTCAGCCACTACCTTCCTCACACATTTTCAGTTGCCCATCAAATACGAAACTGGAATAGAACTATTGACTAACTTTAAACAATCAAACTCTACTCACATTTCGGATCATATTCATGAGTGGAGGCGTCGCCACTGGTTGGTCAAGACTTATGTTCCTGAGCAACTATTAGCAGAATGGTTTGTCAAACCTTTGTTGGTTCCCATAACAAAATATGCAGCCAAAGGTGGAGTCATGACCAAAGAGCGGGTTATTGCTCATTCTCAATATTTATATCTAGTCTATACCCAATCTGGCACTCTCTATGATAAGATACCAAACACTCCGAGACCTTTGAATATTTTTCCTCCTCCAACTGGTAAAGAATATCGTGTTGTTGATGCCATTATAGGTTCCTCCAATTCGAAATCAGCAAGTACACCATCTGGTATTTCTCTTGTCGCTCCAGCACAAAACCCTCCATCTCATCCTCCTGCGACTTCTGCTTCTTAGATAAATGTGTTTCATTTGATAAAGGCAAGTCGCAATAGCAACCTAGAAGCAAGAAGAAGGGTAAAGGTAATAAAAAGAAATATCCCTCACCGCAGGATAAACAAACAAATTTGGTCTTCCGATGAGAAATGAAAGCCTCGATACCCATGTTTGATTTGTAACAAGGATCACTTTACACGTGATTGCTCGCACTGCGCTGAGGTGAATCAGTTCCTTAAATAATCCACTTCTCCAACTATGTTGACCGACCCATTTCCTAATCAGGAGACCCATATGGTTGCCTGGGATGCCTCTTCCTCTAACACATTTTTTATGCTTTCCTTCTCAAAGCAGAAATCTGATGTCATGGTGGCCACTCAAAATAAGGACTATGTTAATGTGAATCCATGGAACAGTTGGGCCACTGATCAACCTACCAGTTCGACACCACCTTCATCTGATCATGTTCCACCTCTGGTTCCTACAGAATTGACTATCAAGCCTCCAAAGGGTGTTATACATAAGTATGTTTTCAACCCTCATTCCAGATCTACTCAAAATTACAATGTAATTAAATACTTGGCTCAATCCCCTTCAGCTATTTCGACTCTTGAGGTGTTGCAAAGTTTCCCCAGCCAAAATAAGGCCTTATTTTCATCTATTGGACGTGTGGTCCCATCGGATTCCAACCTAGTGGTTTTATCTCATGAAAACTATACCCCTAGACTTTTGGCTCAGTTAGCTTTTAAGATCCAGGTATTTATCCATGGTAAGAACATTTATCGTTTTATTGTGGACGAGGGAGCCTCTATGTGCATCATGTCCTTGTCTTGGTGGAAGGCGATTGGTTCACCCCAATTGAGTCAATTGACCACCACATTAAAATCCTTTGATGGAAGGACATACAAACCTTGTGGGATTTTGAATTCCCTCCAAGTGGAATTAGGGGGCAAAGTCATCTCCATTGAAGCATAAATTATTGACAGACCTTTGGATTATAATATTCCACTAGGACGTACATGGGTTTATGTTATGGCTTTCGTCGTTTCAACTTACTTCCGCATCATCACCTTTCCTCATAAAGGCATGATCGTGACTATAGATCAACTCATCGTTTTCACCTTTGATTCCAATATTACTAGAAGTGTCCCTCTTGTAGGGGAAGCCCTACATTCCTATCAACATATTGGAGTTGGTTTATTGAAGGATTCATCGCTTATGGGAACTTTTTCGCTCCCTCCCCCTCCCCTTCCCAACTCCTCCACTTTGGTTGCTTATATCAACATGATATCATCATCTACAATCCTAGTCGATCCATGGACTGTTCCTGATGAAACTAACATCAAATTTTTTAGCAACCGGATGTCGCTTAGCCCCATTGAGCAATATTACGAAGCCATCTTCTAAGCTTGTGAAACCCATATTTTTTCTTCATCGATTGAGTAGATCGATCACTGGATTATGGCATGCCCTCTGATCCTTTCTCATGTACATTCTCTATAGATGAAATCATCATGGAGATCATGATGTCAGACGTCACATCATGGGATGAACATCATCATCGTTCCTCCTTCCCAGATACCATTGAAGATAATCTCAGTTGTGTGTACCTACCTAATCTTATCGAATCCTTTACGAATTTTGTTTCCATTCATGAGATCGACTCTAAAAAGAACCTTTTGAATATCAAAGAAACCATTCCTCTCAATATTTCGATTTAACAAGGAATAGTAAAAAATTTATACTCTGAGCATCTTGCACTTCATCTGAAGTTGAGATTTATAGAGTCCATTTTCATAAGTTCAAATATGTCTTTGCCTAGACATATGAGAAATTCCAAGTATCGACCCAAATATCATAGTGCACGAAATCAAGACATATCCTGATGCCAAACTCGCCCGGCAGCGCCTCCGTCTGGTCCATCCCAAGAAATATACTGGCATAAAAGTTGAAATTGAAAAGCTTCTTTGTGTTGGTTTCATATACCTCGTTCCTTTAACTATGGGTTATCGAACGTTGTCCTTGTCATGAAGAAACAAGGCACAATCCGAGTATGTGTCAATTATCAGGACGTAAATCGAGCTTGTACAAAGGACAACTACCCGACCTAGTTTATTGATCATATTGTTGATGACTGAGTTGGCTACGAAATTTATTCATTCATGGATAGATTCTCTTGCTATATTAAAATCAACATTCTCCCGGCAAACCAACCTAAAACCATATTTATTTGTCCCTAGGATATTTTTGCTTATAAAAGGCTCCCTTTTGGTTTAAAGAACATAGGGGCCATATTTCAACGTGTGATGGAAATGATTTCCATGATATAAAGCACATCGTGCAACCCTATTTGGAAGATCTCCCTACTCACTCTAAGCGTCAGGCTGATCACCCCATGTATTCATAGACCATCTTCCTCCATTGTAGACATTATAACATTCTACTCAACTTTCACAAATGTGTGTTCTGTTTCTGTTTTGGCTGACTCCTCGATTTCACAGTTTCGAAACAAGGAATTCGTATTGATCCTTCAAAATTCCAGGCAATATGACTTGCATGTGCCTTCCACTCTTGTTCAGTTACAAAGACTCCAAGAGAAAGCCAAATTCCTGATAAGGTTCGTCCCTAACTACGTTGAACTAGCCAAAGGATTTACTTGCTTACTGAAAAAATGGATTCCCTTCCATTGGGATGACGTTGCATAGAAAGTGTTCGATGCCTTGAAAGATGTATTGGTTCGGGCATCTCTTTTATATCCTCCTAACTATCATCGTTATTATTTCATGTACCTTGTTGCTACCATCTCTACTATAGCTATGGTGGTGGTACAAGAAGATGATATAGGGATTGAACATCCCATTTATTATTTGATTCAGAACCTCAACGATACTGATATTCGTTACTTATGTGGAAAAGTTAGCTTTGGCATTCGTACAAGCCATCCATATATTTTGCCATTACATCTTGCTTCGCAAAACTACAGTCATTTCATATTGCAACCCTATGACATACATATTGTCACGTCAATTATTGGGGGTAAAATACTCTAAGTAGATCATTATTCTTTAAGGGTTCAACCTAGAATCCATCAAATCCAAGTCGAAGAAATCCTTAGTTTTTGTCGAGCTAAAGTGAGATCTACCTTCCCTTGATTATGAATCTGCATCATAAGATTCCATCCCAAATCAGTCATTGTTCCTGATCTCATCATCTGGCCCATGGTATGGAGATTTTCTCATCTATCTCCAGACGCAGATTTTTCGCCCTCATACATCTTGCTCAGAGAAGCGACATGTCTGGTACCAATCCTGAAACCATGTGATTATTGGTGAAACCCTTTACCATTATGGTATCGATACGATTTTACGGAGGTACCTCACTCTTGAGGAGGTTGAGAAAGTCTTGAATGAATGCCACTTGGGGGCATGAGGTGGACATTTATCTGATTACGCTACCGCACAAAAAATCTTACACGTCGATTAATTTTGGCCCACAATTTTCCGCAACTGTATCCTCGCAGTCCAAAAAATGTCATGCATGCCATATCTATGATCAAAAATTTCAAGCTCCGCTTGCTCCTTTTCATCTCATTGTCATCGTTGGTCCCTTTGTTAAAAGGGGCATCAATTTTATGACACGTAACCCTCATTCAGCTGGGGGGCATGGTTACATAAATGTCGTTGTTGACTACTTTACTAAGTGGGTTGAAGCGATGCCTACATTCAATAATACTGGCGAAACGACTGCATACTTTTTCTTCAATCACGTGATTGCTAGTTTCGGTGTTCCATAAGCAATAGTAACAGGTCACAGGAAGCACTTTTGAAATCATATGATGATCGAATTAGCTACCAAATTGGTACTTTCAAATGAAAATTCCACTCCATATTATCCTCAGGCTAAAAGACAAGTTGAGGTGATTAACAAAGTTCTTAAGACTATGCTTCAACATATGATAGGGGTCCACAAATCAGACTGACACTTGCTTCTATTTGCTGCCTTGTGGGTAGATTGAACCTAAGTTAGGACTGCTACTAGATGCACACCCTTCCAATTGGTGTATGGCCTAGAAGCGATCCTCCCCATCGAATGTTGAATTCCATCGCTAAAACTAGCTATCAAATTTCTTCCTGCTACTTCCACAGAGAAGGAGCATCTTTTACATCTAACTCATTTGGATGAAACCCAATGTGATGCCTCGTTAGCTAATGAATCCCATAAAAGATGCATCAAAGCGCAATATGACAAAAGTGTCCATCCTAGAATCTTCTCGAAAGGAGATCTGGTTCTCTTATATGACCAGGAGGCCGACAAGTTAGGTCAAGGAAAGTTCCATCCTATGTTGTTGGGTCCATATATTTTCAAGCAAGTCCATGCAAAAGGGGCTTATGAGTTAGCAGATCTCGATGGAGTTCCATTGGCGCAGCCTAGAAATGGGATGTACCTCAAAAAATACTATGCTTGATCCCATTCATGGTACATTGTGTACATACTGTCTATAGGTGTGTTGAGTGCGATTACAGTGTGTTTTTCAAAGTTTCCCACAGTTTCTGTTGATTTTGTTTACTTTTGGATTGTAGATTTCAACCTCTCTCGAACCATATATTGGTTATGCCAATGGTACTAGCCCTAATACTCGAAACATATCCTTCCCAACATGGGTTGCCTTTTCTCTAAATGGCAAGCTAGTGAGTATGCAAGGGATTTGCATTGGTCGCTCAAATAAAAACATCATTGATTATAGCACAGTGATTGAGCTACTTTCTAATGCTATTTCACATGGTACACCAATTTATTTTGTAAAAGTTTAATTTCCAAATTCTATTAGATTTTGGGGAAGGAATGAATAGTTATAAGGCCATTAGATTTCAACCAAGTGGCATAATCAATCATATCCAACAAAATTAGGGTTTGAGAAACATTTATAGATTGAAAACCCCTAGTGGATCAACGACATTTTAAGCAATTCATCTCAACTTCGAGTGTTCAACTCATTATTGTATTATAATGATGGGGAGACGTATATGATCGAAACTCACCAAGGAAAAAAAATCCACCAACATATGGTTAACTCAATTAAGGTCATTGGAGGAATTATTACAATGAAGTAGATGAAGGAAACAACAAAATATATCTTATTGTGTCTATGCAACATTGAGAGGAAATAGTGCTCACTATGTTAGTGGTTGAATAAGAAGAGGGCATTATGCTACCAAGTGTAAGTGCAAAGGTTAAAGACACCAAAAAATTATGAAAAATTGAATATGGAGTTGTATTGATCTGTGAGAAGTTTTATGGCATTAGAAAAGGGATCGCGGATCCATGAGAAAACCTCTAGAGGCAAAGTGCTAAGCCAAGAATGGTTTGAGATATGGAGCTAGAGAAAGAAACAAGAGAGACCCAAATGTGCACTTGTGTTCATTTTGAGATGGAATGAGACAGAGGGAGCAACAACAAAGTTCTAATATCATCTTGTGACCTCATCATAAGGTTACACTTTTCAACTACCTCGATAACATGATGTAAACATGTCTTTCTCCAACCATATTGCTTAGGAGTTTGACATGGTGCATAGGCTTCATGCTCTATGGAATCACCCACCATTGAGATTCATCCCCTCCATTTGATGAACCTTCCTCTACATGCTAGTTTGAGTGTTGATGTGACATGTGAGATTTATTCTTCCATAGGATCTCCCTCTATTGATTTTTTGGGCTCATTCAATTCCCATCCTCTTCTACACAATCTAATTGTTTGATGTAACAATAGGGTGTTGGACTTATGTTCCTCTCTATCCATTTGATCTACCTCCACCATCCAATGGCTCATATCAACCAAGTTTCTTTGTGGTTTGTTATGGGAGACTCACAAAGGTTGGAAAGTAAGCCCCTTAACAATTTAGGATGGGTTAAGTGTTGAAGTTTGTGGTAGCTTCGGAAGGTCTTATACATACACTTGGTGTATTAGCATGTGGAAGATGATTTATTACCTCTCTAGGTGTTTGCATGGTGGATTAAGTGATTTATGTCTTATTTCTTAAGTCTAACTTAGGAAAAGTACAATAATTAATTTCAATTAATTATTGTGGACTATTAAGACATTTTCTAAGGATAAATAATTTAATTATTTAAGTGACTTAGAAAGAATATCAACCATTTATCTCCAATATATCCTAGAAGGGATATTCAGGTTAGGTATTTGGACTTAATGAAGATTATAAAGGAAGCACAATGAAGAGGTGAAGATGCACAAGAGCTCAAGAGAGTGAGTCACAACAAGAGAGCATGATTTTCTCTAGTGCGAGTGGCTCAATAGAATGGAGCGAAGAGGAGGAGAAGTATGGAAGAATTGAGGGTGAATCTAGGAGGCCAAGTCGTTGGAGAGAGATCTATTTTATTAGAGTAGCCAATTTGCTAGAGGTTGAGTTTATTAAGGCACAATAGCACTTGTTTGGAGGGCACGGGGTTGATTTTCCAGTGGATTTATTGGGCCAAATTTCTCGAGGTTGATTTCATTTAGAGGTCAATTTCCAGGCGGCTGAATTCCTTGGGCCAAATTCATCATATGGGGGGCCAAGTTATAGTTTCCAATTATTGTATTTTTCCTTATATTTCTATGAGTCGAAAACCCAGATTTTCCAAATTAATAGATTATGGAGAATTGTTGTGGGTGAATTATTTTTGCAATGTGTCATTGATCTCTCTGATTTGAAATATGTTGCATAAATATATTTCTAGAGGTTAAAAATACTAGTGATTTTATTTTCAGTAATTCAGAATTTATTTTGTTAAATAAAAAATTGTTGGGAATAAATAATTTCCATGAGAAAATAAATTTGGTTGGTATTTGGATATGTAACATTAAGTGATCCCTCCCACTACCCCTTTTAACCAAGCACCCAACAACTAATCCCATGATTGATAAATGAGAGATTAATGTGATATGACTACGGGTTGTTAGGGTTTACAAGGGTGGGAATTTGGGGGAGAGAGGAGAAAAAAAAATAAAGAAGAAGAGAGGTTATAATCCTCTCATTCATGATGCTATTTCACATGGTACACCAATTTCTTTTGTCAAAGTTCAATTTCCAAATTCTAATACATTTTGGGGAAAGGATTGAATAGTTATGAGGCCATTATATTGCAACCAAGTGGCATAATCAATCCTATCCAACAAATTAGGTTTTGAGAAACATTTATAGATTGAAAACCCCTAGTGGATCAACGAAATTTTAAGCAATTCATCTCAACTACGGGTGTTCAACTCATTATTGTATTATAACGATGGGGAGACGTACATGATCCAAACTCACCATGGAAAAAAAGTTCCACCAACATATGTTTAACTCAATTAAGGTCATTAGGGGAATTATTCCAATGAAGTAGATGAAGGGAACAACAAAATATATCTTATTGTGTCTATGCAACATTGAGAGGAAATGGTGCTCACTATGTTAGTGGTTGAAGAATAAGAGGGCATTATGCTACCAAGTGTAAGTGGAAAGATGAAAGACACCAAAAAATTATGAAAAATTGAATATGGAGTTGTATTGATCTGTGAGAATTTTTATGTCAGTGGAAAAGGGATCGTGGATCCATGAGAAAACTTCCAAAGGCAAAGTTCTAAGCCAAGAATGGTTTGCGATATGGAGCTAGAGAAAGAAACAAGAGAGACCCAAATGTGCACTTGTGTTCATTTTGAGATGGCATGAGAACAGAGGGAGAAACAACAAAGTTATAATATCATCTTGTGACCTCATGATCCGATTTGACTCAGCACCCAGATTTAACCAAGATCTTTTAGTTTTGTGATGTGATTAGAATTGAATTTAAAATAGCATAATTGAACATATATGCATGTTGTAAAGAAGAAAGAAGATGAAAATCATCAACAACATAAAATAACAAGACATTGATAACGGAGTTCGTCCAGGAGGGACTACGTCTCCAAGCCCCGTTGTCATGATGGTGTAGGATGCTGCATTAAGTGTTGTCAATATTGATGATGTACATAGGTGGTGGCATCACTATCATACAAGGAAATTTCCCTCACGTAGGAGTGGCTCCAAGAGATGTTCCGCTGTAGGAACTCTCATTCAAAAAGGACTCCTATCAGTATGACCTAAACTCATTCATGAT
>APFE031070703.1:0-11748 GCA_000404065.3 Pinus taeda
AAAAAACCTGAAATGAGCACGTGTTAGCCACCTAGGAAGAGTGACTACCCTTATTCGTACAAATGACATAAACATATTGAAAATAATGCATAAGCTATGAAAAATGAAGGATTGAACAAGGATATTTAGGCTAAATGAGCCCAACAAGTTACCAATTTTGGGGCTCATCAGGAACCCCAGGTGAGTTAATAGCATTCTGATATATAACTAGTTAACTTGGTTGAAGGCTTTGGATAAGTCCACTTTCAGTATCATACCTTTACCTTTCCTAGTGTGAAGCGAGTGTAGTATTTCCTGGGTAGTGCCAACAACTTCATATATTTGTCTATCTTGAAGGAAGGCAAATTGTTCCAGGGAGATGTGCTTGGAGAGAATGGGTCTCATCCGATTGGCAATGATTTTGGCAATAATACTATATAGGCAATTACAGAGAGAGATAGGGTGATACTTGTCAAAAGAGTAAGGTTTATTAGCCTTAGGGATAAGTGCAATAAAGGTGGAAGTGATTGATGGCTCAATTCTTCCATTTATTCTAGATTCCTCAATGACATGCAGCAAATCTATACCTAGGACATCAAAGAAGTCCAAATAAAACTCGATGGTCCAACCATCTAGCCCAAGACTTTTGTCTTTCTTGAACCATTTCAATGTGGCCTCTAGTTCTTCCAAGGGAACCTCCTTGGATAGCTCCTCTCCCTCTTCTTGTTCCACAAATCATGGGAAGAATTGGGCAACCCTATTAATTTCAGCCAGGTTTACTTCTCGAGGGGCCCTGAAAGCTCTCTTAAAGTGGGAGGTTGCAAGTGAGGCTAACTACGAAAAGTATTTGTTGTTAGTCCATCATCAATCTGGAGCTTCCAGATAGTGTTAATTTCCTTCCTACCATTGGAAAACTTATGATAGAATTTTGTGTTAGCATCCCCTTCCTGCATCCAAATCACCCTACTTCTAAGACACTAGACTTCTTCACGGTCTTTAAGAATGTTTCCTCTTGCATAACAAAGGGATGTTATCCTCTCCTTATGTTCAGCTGAGATGAATAGACCACCTTTTTCATTTTCAAAAATCGACAGATCATTTTCAATTTGTCTCAAGGAAAGGTCATCCTGTATCCTCTTATTGTGTGCTCATTGCTTTGACAATCTCTTCAGAATAATGAGGTTGCGAAGAAATCCTTTTGTGTAGTTACCCCCGGCACCGTAGGGTTTTCTTTCCAGAAGTTTTTGACCATACTGATATAGGAGGCTTCTTTGAGCCAAGCTGAACAGAACTTAAAAGGACCTTTGGGTTTAGCTCTTCCGCCATCAATTTCCATATAAATGGGGAGATGGTTTGAGATCCCTCCCGTACCGACCTATTGTCTAATACAAAAACCCAAATAAGGTATTCTTTCTTTGACAAGGAGAAAGTCCAATCTACGAGCAAGACTATCTTCCCCAGTCCAATTATTTCTCTAGGTAGCTTGAATCTTGGCTGAGGGAATGTCTATCAGCTGGTGATTATTCAGGGTGTAAAAAAAATAGTTCGAGAGTGAATCTCTCTGGGCATGGTGGCCCCATGACTCCGAGTGTCTAATGGAAAAAATTAAGTCTCCACCAAGAATCAGATGATAAACAGAGAAGGTATCCAACCCTAAGATATTATCCCAAAATCCCGGTTGGTTTTGGCATGGCCCGTAGATATTAAAAACTCTAAAATTCATGCCTAGGTCTGCTGAAAAATGTCTACTCTAATATGACCAGCCCCTCCCCAATAGTTAATCAGTTTAATGGAATGAGCATTATAACCAAAGGATATACCTCCAAATCTCCATTGTGCATCAAGGTCAGTGAACTTCCACCCCGAAAGCATGTGCTCAAGGAGTCTAGAAATGTCAGCAACAGGGCCAAGGCTCTCTTGTAAGAAAATAATGTCAAGATGATCGGATTGAACTATCTGACAGAGTGCCATTTTTTTCCTTAGGCCTAGCAAGCCCACGACATTTTTGTGAGAGAAACTTCATGGAAGGGGTCCAGAGGGGGTTTCTCTAGCTCTAAGGACCCCAGGGATAGTGGACTGTTTACCAACTGTAATGTTGTCGCTCGCTTGGGATTGTGCTTTTGTAATAGAAGAGGGTCAACCTCAATGGAGTTTATGCGATGGGGGGGTAGAGATAATATCAAGGCCAACATGATCTGCCACTAGTCTCTTATCCTTTGAATGGTCTAATACTCCTGCATTTTAGGGATAATAACAGATGACGAGTGAGGGTTAGGGGGAGTAGACGATAGAGAGGGGGAAGTGGGGGCAATGATAGGGATAGAGGGGGAGATGTCATAAGTGATCTGGGTAGGGTGAGTAGATGATACCAACCCATGACCCAAATCCAAAGATAAACCAAATGACAAAAAATCGCTAACGAATGAGCAACAAAGAGAGGAAAAAGGAAGAGGGGTGCTCATACTCAAGTTGATGGATTCACCAGAGGTAGACCAAGCAATATTGGAAGACAGAGGAGGAGGTCGAAGAGAATTCATTCCTCATTTCTTCTATGAGGACCTGGCAGGAGGAGAAACTACAGCCGGAGGAGCAGAGTGAGTTTCAGTTCTCCTAATAGGCGAAACAGTGTGCCGAGGCAATTCCTATGAGGACCGAGGCTGTTCAACCTAATTAGAAACATCTTTGGTCAATGGCTCCTGTCTCGGAGCTTTCCTGGAAGAACCACCATTAAGGGGGCAATCTTTGAACAAATTCCCAACTCTATGACATCTTCAGCACCTGAATGGGATGCCCTCATAGTCCAAGATCTATCATCTAGTGATATTCCTCCACTGTATATTGATATGTTCCAGAACTCCATCAGATAGGTCCATGTGAATAAGGATCCTTGCATATGCCATGCGCCCCATAGTCTAGAATGAGGCATCCTATGTGAGGTAGTTACCAAGAGCATTCCCAATCCTCTTGAAAATGTCCTACGTGCAAAAGTGAAATGGAAGCCCCAGGAGGCAAACCCAAATAGGTCCAACATCCATCTGTTCTTGTTCAGGATCGAACATCGGTGTCTTCCTCCGAAGGAGAATAGGGGTTTAGTCAATGTGCCAAACAGTTGAAAGGAACCAATTGGTATGTTCCAAGCAACTAAAGCGCATCAAAAACCATCCTTTAACAAAAGTTTGTACCCTAAGGGGGTCATTTAGGTGATGGCCCCATACCTCCATGGCCCATTTCTGTAGATGCTCCACACTATATTGTCTGCCTCTAACCCAACCCACTAGAACTTTCTACGATGACTCCATAGACTCCAGTAATGGAGTATCCTCTGTGAATTTTAGAAAAACTTCCCAGTTCTTAAGCTTGAGACTCTGTTTCCTCTTTGACCCCTCTCTGAACCTGGAGGCTGCCGCTTTTGGCAGAATGATAGTCTGAGTAGTTGGTGGAGATGATGAAACCCTAGCAGTGTTTGACGGGAAGGAAGCTAAAAACCAGGGAATGGAGTCGATACCAATAAAATTGCCTTGTAGGGTAGCCACTAGGGTAAGAAGTGTAGAACAAGCGGACGCCAGAGAGGCCGAGTTCGAGAGGGGTTCAAAAAAGGGTTTGTTAAAGCTGGACGAGGAGGGGAACAAAGCAGAGGCCGCACCTAGGGTTAGGCTAATAGGGGCAACCTGAGGCTCAGCAAAATCCAAAGTGCAAGGTGAAAGTGACTGAGAAATGAAATTTGGGTTTACAGGGGTGTCTTCCGGCAATGAGACTGACTTGTAACGAGGGCTAGAGATGGAGGGAAGGGCACCTATCTCCTCAGAGAGCTTGTTGTTAAAAGAGTAGAAACCCTCAAGAGTGGTCCTGGCCTCTGTCCAAATGGGCTCACCTTCCAACGGGTCCGCTGAATAATCTAAGTTATCCTCGATAACTATCTCAGCTGTTAGCTGGCAGCTTCCTGTTGAATCGAAATGAGGAATGGAGGAAGGGTAAACAGTGAAAGGTTAAAACGCCTAGGTGAAAGTGCTAACTGGTAACAGCAGTGGTGAGGGAGAAACGAGGGTGGGAAGTAACAAGGAAAGAGGTAGGAAGGTGGGTAGTCGATGGTAGAGGCAGTTCAGGAATCTGTTACGAGGGAAGACGGTGAGAGCAGACTGCAAAACCAGTACGTTGCAGCGTAGACCAGAGCAGGAACCCTAACCCACCCATCTCCCCATTTATTCTGGTAGATTTTTTGTTTCAAGTAGTTGTTAAGAAACATTGGAAAGAAGTCCTTTGGTTATGCATGTGTTAAATGACTAAAATGCATGGATATAATATGAACATGTGAAAAACTCTCACTTGTAGAATACACTTCTTTTCATCGAATTGAATTTTTTTTAAAAACATTGTTTTGTGCATGATTTATTGATCAGAGTCTCATCACATTTCATACGTCAAGTCCCCTACTAAGACAATAATCAAGTACTCATAAAATTTACCTAAAAATCAATCAGTAACTCTTTATTTGAGCAAAAAAACATTAGTTAGGCTAGGATCTTGGGATAAGCAAAGTGAGTAAAACTGCCCAAGATCGAAAACCAAACTAGTGTCATTAAAAGAGAGAAAAATTCCCTCTGCACTCATACTACTAGTACCACTCCAGTAAAAGTGGAGCTAAATACGAGACAACATCGGACTGTAAGTGAAGGTAGCCCACCTTGTCTTACAAATCCTTTGGGTATTCTGTGTATTGGGGATCGCTTCTGGGATTTCGAAGCTGAGTCGGGGACTCAAGTATCCTACCCACATAGCATGATGTATACAACTATGTCCCCCCCAGTGGTGTCTATGATATGAGGTATCTTTAGTGGCCAAACTTTTAGGGACTTACACAAGGTGACTAGGACGGTTGTCTTAGTACCTAACACAGACGAACCTACTCTGTCATTAGTATTTGGGAGGGTGCTCGTCTTCACAAGAGTACTTGACCCATCAATCAAAGGTTCGGGCGAAGCTCTAGAGTAACTGTAATTGTACATTTGGCTAGCCTTCTCTATTATTCATTGAGATACTAGATTTCATCTCCAGTGACCGGTGTTTATTAGACAAAGTCATTTCTCTCTATTTTCTGATTGATTAACTTAGAGTATTTTTGATATTTTTTAGGCCCCGCGTGTTATGATTTTGAGACTTTGACAAATATCACGATAAAAATTGATAAACATTAATGGTCACCGTGGCTACTTCTGGCCCTCGTTGTCAATCTAGACGATTGCTAGGACTTCCTTTGCTCATTGTGGAAGATCCATCGAGTTCCAGTGAACCGGATTCCCCATCTTTGGGGAATCAATTTCACAGATCTCACACGAAATCTGTTTGGGCAACCGATGATTTGAGTTTGCCAGAGGATTTCTTCACAAAAGGATTTCTTCCTAATTTTAACCCTCTACTCACGAATCCGTTGGACCCACTCTTGATTCCAGTGGCACCTATACTTCCTGTTTCTATAGGTGGAACATTTCCATCCATTCTGTCGACGACTAACGGGTCGTGGAACTTTGAGGATGCTTTCAGTCTTCCACCACTTCCCCAGTCGATAGTCACCACAACACCATCGATGGAAAACTCCGCTATCCCATTTGTCACAGGTACAACCACTCACATGACACCATCTACGAGTAGAACCTAGTCAATGCCAGGTTCCATCCCTTTAGTGTCAAACTGCATACCTTTGACAAGTGCCACATATAGTGCTCCCTATAACGCTTAATGTGGCATTATGGGCGCGGTTCCCATCTACCAACAACATGGTTGGCCGTCGTTGTACAGTTCAAACCCCAAGATCCATATACCTGGGGGGGTTCCCAATATGCACATACTGGTAGGGAATGTAACAGTTCCCCCTCCATTCTCAAGCATGCATGGTCAGTTGCTAATTGACATGATCATTCCTTATGTCAATCAAGGACAAATGGTTAGTTTTGTGTCAAGCGGGACTCCTCAAGGAGGTCCCAACCAATCCATGGGGGAACCCTACTCACATATTCAAATGAGTCAAGGGGGCACCGCTTATCCTGGGGGAAATTCTATACCCCAGTATCAAAACCTTCATGGAAATCCACTCTACAACCCATACCTCAAAGCAATTGCTACACCATGCAACCCATGTATAATATTGGGAGCCAAACGATGGGAGGAGCACAAGGCTCCTCAAGTAATATGTCATCACCATGGTTCAAGTCGGGGGTATCAAACTCTCTGCCTTTCTTGGCAATGTTGGATATACCCGACTTATACAAACTGACAAACGACCTCTTCTATCACAACTTACAATGGTCATCGATCCCGTATAAGATACAAATGGACATCCCTAAGTTCAACGGAACACAAGGGGAGTATTCGGGCACCCATATCACCACTTACCATCTCTGGTGTGTTTCAAACTCTATGGTGGCTGATAGTGTCCACTTACATCTTTTTCCCCACACCCTCACTGGAAACGCAGCTCAATGGTACATTGAGTTACCACACATGTCAGTAAACACCTTCGACACTTTAGTGATGGAATTCCTAAAGCACTTCCAGCTACCCATCCGCTATGAGATTGGGATAGAGCTCCTCACTTCATTTCGTCATGATACTGCCACCCACATCTCCAATCATATACATGAATGGAGACATAAGTGAAGGTTAGTCAAAGCTCCCCTCCCAGACTTTCTCTTAACGGACTGGTTTTGCAAGTCCTTACTCTCGCAAATCGCTAGATATGTTTCTCTAGGTGGTGCAGTCACAGAAGACCAATCCATACGTTGTGCCCAACACTTAGATTTGATATATTCACAGTATGGCACTCTTTATGACATAATCCCTGATGCCCCTCGCAACTCCAATGTTTCTGCTACTCAGTGCCCCGAAGTGCATGTCAAAGGGATTGTCAGCGCAACCTCTAGGGCCACTGTAAAACAACTCAATAGTGACATTGCCCAGATGACAGTGGACCCCTCTACCAAATTGAATTCTCTTCTTACTAGTGCGATAAAACTGTGTAGTCTACGCAAAATCAGGTGGCAAGAAGAAGAAGAATAAGAAAAAGACCACTCCTTTTGAGGAGTAGTCAACCAAGCAGCCAAACCCAAAATAGAAGGCCTTTGCACCTATTAATGATGAAAGGTATAAACCTGCCAGATTTCCTTGCAAAATCTGCGTTGAAGACCACATGACCTATCATTGTCCGTGTCTTCAGGAATGCACAACATACATTGCCAAAAAGGATATTGGTAAGACCTTCGTTGTCCTTAGGAATCATTTTCCTGCTCAGTAGCAAGAAAACCTTATACAAACCAACAGGAACCCCTGTAAGGGGGAAATGATGGTTCGCAACATCCTTCAGCTGGTGAAGGATCTTCTATCGTTTACACATTTGAAATGGTAGATATACAAACAAGAGCCAAACCTTATGGAGCTCCTGTTGCTCATGCAGTGGAACCTTCCTCAGGTCAAAACATACCACCTTCCAATGATTTTCATATCGAAAGGCCGGTTGTAGATCTTGTAATTATACCCCCAAAAGGGTCACTTCGACGCAAAACGCACAATACATATGCACGTGCCACCCAAAGCTACAACATTGTAGAAGATTTGGTGCAAACATCATCAGCTATGTCGGCGCTCGAAGTATTACAAACATGCCCAACACAACAGAAAGCTTTGCTTTCATCTATTGGTGGTATCAACCCACAGGATTCCATGCTTGCTATTTTCAATATGGACAAGTGTAAACCTCCCCGTTCTCACCAACTTGCATTCCAAGTGAAAATTTTTTCGAAAGGTAAAGGTATACACAGAACTGTCATCGACGAAGGTGCTTCTACCTGTGTCATGTTGGCTTCATGTTGGCTCACCCTGGGTTCTCCAACCCTAAACCCACTGTTGAACTCCCTTAAAGATTTTGACAGCCACACTTTCATCCTAAAGGGATACCTAGCTAGCTACCCCACACTTTGTATGGGAAAACAGTAATGGTAGACGTAGAAGTCGTAGACAAAAAACTCAACTATAATCTCTTGCTAGGTTGCAGTTGGACATATGCCATGATGGCCATCGTATCTATTATCTTTCATATCATCCAATTTCCATTGGATGGAAAGGTAGTTACAGTAGATCAGTTGTCTTTCTGCACCCATGATTGTTCACCATTACCAAGCAGCTCCGTACCCCTAGTATATGGTGGGCTTGACTCTTATGTCAGTATTGGTACTAGTCTATTGAAGGCTTCTTCCCTCATGGGTTGTTTTCCTCTTCAGCTGCCCAAGGTTTCATAGACAGTCAACATTCTTTCATCTATTCCTCATGAACAAGTACCACTGTCACCAGCTAAATTGGCCTACCAAGCCATTCAATCTACATCTGCATCTCCAGTCACGTTGGTTATTTCCGATGGTACCACCACCCCTCCCGTAACCACCCTTCCCATAACTTCTCCTTCTTTCGATCTACTCGATCAAGTCCTACCTATGGATGAAGTTGTTTGAGAAATCATGAGTTTATAAGAGAGACCTTGGGAGGATTGGCACCATTGTGTTTCGACATCTAATTCAAACATGATGCCTCTTCAAATCCTGTCCCCTGACATACCAGAAATCATTTCCTCACCCTATACAACCATCCAAAATTTGGAGGTGGAAGGAAACATGGGCAACACTTCCAAATCATTACCCATCGATATTTCTGTAAAGATAGGCATCGTGGAAAACATTCAGATTGGAGCCAATTGCAATCCTAAGGAAATTGCGAGCTTCCCCTACCTATTTAAGGAATCCCACGGTGTCTTAATGGGTCTCATGAGAAAATGCTCGGCATTAATCCTTCTATTGTTGCGCATGAGACCCAACTTTATGACGATGAAAAACCCATTGAGTGTTAGATCCCTTCCCTAAAATAGCCGTTGAACTCCTGCCCAGCACCACTACCGAAGAAAAATGCTTACTATACCTTAAAAATCTGTACAAAACCCATCGAGATGCCGAATTAGCACTCGAGGCTCACAAGCGCCGGGTAAAATCCCAATTCGAGAAAGGGGTTAAGTTTTGTTCTTACCAAGAGGGTGACCTTGTGTTGCTCTATCATCCAAAACATGACCTCTTGGGGGCATGCAAACTTCAACCCTTATGGCTAGGCCCCTATGTCGTAAAGAAAGTCCTCCCCATGGGGGCCTATGAACTGCAAGACTGGGAAGGAGTCCCGCTCAAGGAGCCCAGATTTGAGCTCTATCTGAAAAAGTATTATGCCTAGTATTGCACTAGGCATGTGCTTTGTAATTTTATGTATTCATAAGTTTTGCTTCCCTTTTTTGGTGTGATTAGATTTTTTTGATATTTAGTGGGATACTTGTCTCATACATTCTTCTCTCAATGCAAATGTCTTTATTACCCTTAGCATACGTAGGATACGCGGATGGTTCCAGTCGTCACACATGGCACATTGCATCAGCAGCTTGGGTTATCTATACACCTGAGTTAGAACTATTTTGTTCTGTAGGAGTCTTTCTAGGTACTGCCACCAACAATATTGCGGAGTACATGTCCGTAATTTCACTTCTCACATAATCGTTATCAAGGGACATCTCCAATCTGGTGGTCAGGTTAGACTCCCATCTAATCGTTATGCAATTGAAAAATCGTTATCACATTTGTAATCCAACTTTCTTATGTCATTATCTAAGGGTGAGACTCCTGGAGCATCAATTTGATATAATCACATATGAACACATTCCTCGAGAATTTAATGTGGTTGCTGATTCATTAGCTAACTATGTATTAGATTGCCATCTGCCTCATTTTTTATAGAAGCATGCATGAAAAGTTAAAAATTTTTACAAAAAACATTTACACCATCAAAATACCAAAATGGTCTATATATATCTAATATTAGTCTATCTATCAGTAAATATAGTATATATATATAAGTATTAAATATGATAGTATATATATATAGTAATATAAAAGATAAGATTAGATAGAATAGATGATAGATAGATATAGATATAGATAGATATAGATAGATAGATAGATAGATAGATAGATAGATAAAAATCCAGTCTTTTACATCAAAAATATTCCAAAACTTGGATGATTTAAGTACAAAAGGGGGTGCAACCGTTATAATGAACACAAAAGACTACAATGAGAAAATGCTAGACCACTTAACCAATAGTGGTTGTTACATCAAATTAAAAAAGAATCAACCAATAGTGGTTGTTACATCAAATTAAAAAAGAATCCCATAAGGAAGATCTCTAAGAATGTCAATAACTTAGTAAAATTAAGCAATGAACACAATATTAAGAATCTTATTGAAACCAACCCCTACACCCCTAGGATATATGGAGCCCCTAAAACTCACAAAGAAGGTATACCTATTAGACCCATTGTCAACATGATTGGAGGCCCTACTTACCAACTCGCGAAATATCTTGCTAAAAAGCTTAAACCCTTGGTGGGTAACACTAGCTCCTTTGTCAAAGATTCCAATCATTTCATTAATGAGATCAAACATATAAAACTAGACCAAGATGACATCTTAGTAAGCATTGATGTAAAATCTCTCTATACCAACATTCCTATAGGTGAAGCCATGGATGTTTTTCACAAAATCACTGACCCTAAGACAGCTAAATTGGTAGAAATCTATCTAAAATCCACCTTTTTTAGCTTCAAGGATGAGATATATGAACAAACTTGTGGTGTGGCCATGGGATCACCCCTGTCTCCCATCATTGCTAATTTGTTCATGGAACATTTTGAAACCAAGGCCATTGAGTCTTCCCCCATAAAACCTAAACTTTGGAAAAGATTTGTTGATGACACTTATGTCATTTTGCCTCACGAAAAAGAAAAATTAAACAAATTCCTAGAACACCTTAATAGCCAATCAATTCCATCAAATTTATGATGGAAGTGGAAGAAAATGGTTGTCTTCCCTTTCTTGATATCCTAATCAAAAGAAACCAAGATGGCACAATATCTCACTAGGTCTATCGTAAGAAAACACACACTGAACATTACCTACATGCTAACTCTCACCATCATCTGGCTCAGAAACATGGGGTGCTCAACACTCTAGCCACAAGGGCGATACGTATTTCAGATCATGATAATTTTGAGCAAGAAAAGAACCACCTCTTGGATGTTTTCAAAAAGAATGGATACAAGAGACAACAAGGAATCAATGCTTTCAAGAAAGTTGAGAATCCCAGAAACAAACAACACAGGGATTATTATGCTGGTAAGGTTCACCTTCCCTACATTCTAGGCACCAGTGATAAAATTTCACACATCTTAAGAAAGAACAACATAAAAACCACTTTCAAACCTATGAAAACAATTAACAGATGTCTGAAATCAGTAAAAGATCCTATTGACCCTAAAAACCACAAAGGGTCTATTTGGTCCCTTGTTCATGTGGCAAGACATACATTGGTGAAACCGGCTAGTCTATATTAACTACGATTCAAGAACATGCTGCTGACATCAACCATAACTGCTCCAAAACCTTAGCTTTGGCTGAGCACTCTAGTAACACCAATCATCACATTTGCATTGAAAACTCCTGTGTTGTGGCCAAAATAGAGCATTACCACCATAGGAAATTTAGACAAGCTATTGAAATAAGAAAACACCCCAATAACCTAAATTGTGATGATGGTTGGAAAATAAGTGATAATTAGATTCCCACGCTAACAGGGGAATCCACCATATCCTACACAAATCCTGACCCCTTTGCTTCTTGGTCCTCATGTTTCACTCC